>JAQIXJ010003559.1:0-12511 GCA_034700185.1 Phthiracarus laevigatus | reverse complement strand
TCATTCAACAATTCCAGAGTTTAAGTTGATTTTCGCATCGTTTATCGTTAGTGACACGATTTCGGTTTCCAACTGTTCATTTTGATATCGAAGTCTGCGCACTGAGCGATCCGATGTTTCAAACGCACAATTGAATTGATCATAACTCTGTTCTTTAGGACATTCATGATGCACCAACGGTAAGCCTTTCAAAAGAGACAAGCATTTATATCTACACTGAAAATAAACAATACGATATTTCGCGATTTATTCCACCGGAAACACAGCAAACTCGATGAGTTCCATCAGACTTTTACAACCAATTTCTCCACAAATGATGTTGTTTGACATTCCCGATCCATACGGTCAACTGCGCACGTTTAGCAATAAATGATAATTTCTTCCGCCTCAGGTTTGCATTAATTATTGTCGATCGCAATCATGTGACATTGTCGACTTTTGAGCTCATCAAGATCAGTTGACAATACAATTTTTTAGCCGTTTACAACCGTTGTAATACTTATTGGACTCACATCAGATTTTGTCTCCGTTTTGTACAAACAACTAGCAGATTCTTCGCTTTGCGATGACCTTCGGTTACTTTAACATCGTTTTAAATGTGCCGGCGTTTTATATACTTTTTCTTGAACCACTGATGCATCAAGGAACAATTTCTAAGACGCCGATGAATTATATTCGTATAAAGAAACAGTTTTTTTATGAAAGATAATCTCGCATTAAACGTATATTTGTTTGAATCCTATCCCTTACTTCTTCAACTATTCTGGTGAACGATACTGTCAAAGCCAATGGCTGTGTTATAGCTTTCGAAACGTTTTATTAATCGATCGATTTCTTTACCAATGGGTATCGAATTACCGGTCTATAGTTCTCTGAGAAAGTAGTTGATGATAAGTCATGAGTATCCCTTGGAACTGCTAAGACACTCTCTATGCTCTCTCCTCTTTCGTGACTTTTTCGATGGCGATCATCCCAAATCAGACATATTTAATTCGCGAGAATACATAATGAATAAAATTATTTTCACTTAAATAAAACTGTTATTTTCTCTTCAAAAACTGTCAGCACGTAAACAACTAGTAGTCTGTAGTTCTTTCCAGATAATAAACTACAAAATCAAAGATTTATTTATTGTTTCGATAATTATCTGACATATACACTTTTTTACACTTAACCTTCGGATTAGTGTTACTCACAGTGCTTATTTGGCGCGTAATCAGTGTTCAACACAGTGCTTTTTTGGCGCGTAATCAGTGTTTAACACAGTGCACGAAAACTAGATTTCATAACGTTATAAACGCTCAAACTGTTTAACTATCAGACGCCAAATCGGTTATATCGTCGTTTGCTTCGTAGCCCACTTCTAGTTTAGCCGCTAAGAGGTTACTAAAACGTAACTTGCGCGTATTCACTAATTTATTGCCTTCACTCGAAAAACTCTCATTACTTATCTCGTACACAAAGTTACAATGGAATTCGCTTGAACTCTGTTCGTTGCCCATTGCAAATAAATCACAGATAAAGTTACAAACACCCTTTTTATTGCTAAAATGTGTTTATTACAAATTGCTTTTAAATCGTATGCGTTTATCGAAAAAAAATTTGTAAAATTATTTTCAAAAAATGTCTATAATCAAGTGTAAAAAATTATTACAAAATGCTTCCGTCATACAAATAATATAAATTAAAACAGAAGAAATGTTCTAAACAAAAAACATATAAACACTAAAAAATGTTAAAAGATAGTTGCTTAATGCTTAGTTTAGTAGGATGTCTCGTTTGACATTGGAAATCCGGCCTCTGTGTCTTTTTAACACTTTCGCTGTGCCTAAGCTCTGGTGATTTGTCATTTAATTTATTACTCTTATTTACACGCTTCGGTGCGCTAAGTCTTGTTTCTCCCTGAGAGTGTGAATCGCTAAAGCTTTCAGCGGCAAACAAGTCTTCAGTTTGTTGATGTGCGAGAACCATAGCTGGTCTCTTTAAAAGTCGTATACAAATGTAGCTCATAAATTGTGTGCTCTTACAAGAAGAACCTTAACTAAATACTGTAGTCTGAACCATTTTATGAATCAATTTCACTGATCATTACTCTTGGTTACGTACATAAATCTATTTCATGCGATTAACGTTGACAATATCTACTCTATAAACTCCTTGCTTGGTTATTACCAAATAATCAATCTCGGAAATGCGTTTTAAAACCTTATAAGTACGACTATAATGATTTTCTTAATTATCATTTTTCGTCTTACGTACATCTGGTTGTCTTAACAGCACTCCAACGCCAATTTGGAAATCAACATCAAGCTTTGTTTTGTCGATCACAGTTTTTCGCTTGCTCTTAGAGCCTATTAATATTTTTCGGACGTAATTGAGCACAAGTTCCAATTTTTGAGCAACAGTTTGTCGAATTTCGTCTTAATGTATGAATCGGATTTATCTAGTCTTAGCTTCTATCGACAAACTTGGTGAAACAACATATACAACGTATTATAGTCGTGGTTTGTTCCATAAACTCGATATTATCGCAAAACTCGTATCAATTTCCATCTTTTCTATATTGTGTAATCTTTGCTCCAAGAAATCGTTTGAAATTCTCAACTAAACCGTTTGTTCTAGGGTTAAATGCTGAAGTGCGTGATAAATTAACTCCATTTAGCAATAAACTCGTTCGAATTACCGACTTCTTACGTTTGTTCCACGATCCGTTATAATTCTTAAACGAATACCGTATGTGAGCAAAATGCGTTTTTTATTTACGTCAATAGTCTCATCTACTTTGAGCGAACGTAGGGGTTCAATAATTACCAATTTGCTTAGTTTATCGGTCGCTACAAAGCAATATTTGACTTCTGATTCAGGCAATGGCCTTTTATACGTCGATGTTAATAGTTTCAATTATTCTACCAGCCACTGGCAATTGCTGATAAAGTTCTTGACCAGCTGTAGGCATAATCTTGCATTGCTCACAACTTTCAAACTTTTGACATAGTCTTTCATCTTGTTGAAACAATTCTTCAAATAGAATCGTTTTTTATAAGTCCAAACGTCTTATAAAAGCCTAAATGTGCAGCAGTTGGCGAATCATAAAACGAGCGTTTTTATAATTTTTTTAAAACGTCAGCCAATAAATAGCGATTTGCGCTTTATACAAAATGGCGTTTTTACATAATGTCGTCGATAATTGATTATGTAGTCCGACCCAACCAACGAGTCTTTAGTGGTACATATTGGAATGTCCGATGAATCATCTCCGTTGTGAACCAGTGGTAACCTTGAAAGATAATCAACTTCTTCGTGTAATTTTTCGTGTTGTAAACGTCAAAATCATCTTCATGTAAACGTAACGCCCATCTCGTTGAACGACCTGATGTGTCTCATCAAAGAGCTTAAAGCGTTGTGATTCGTTTTTTGTGAACTTTTTTCCCTGTAAAAAATGACGCAAATTGAGCACACTAAGAACAATTGCTAGACATTCCATGTCTGTGACTGAATAACTTCTTGCCGCCTTTGAAAGAGTTCAACATAAACAATGCATAAGCACAATAGTCTTGCCTTCCAATTGAGTTTGTTCTCCCTCTATTCCATATGAAAACGCACCAGTTCTTAACTCTAACAACTTTGGATTATAGTGTCAGTAGTATAGACTTGTTTGTTTGATAGCTGAAGGCAGAAAAATATGTTTTTAATGGAATATTTTGTTTAAAAATAGAATTAAAAGAGATATTTTAATTAATAATTCAAAATAATTCCAAAAGAATTCCAAAAACTTTCGTGAATAATAAGTTTCCTGAGAGTAAAAAAGAGCAAAATTTTATTTCATTCAATTCAAAAGTTTTAAAGTAAAGTTAAATAATTATGTTATAATATTTCGTTATATATAGATTTTTATCTAATTTTTTAGTTTTTACATTAAATAATTATTTAAGACTCTTATTTTAATGTATTTTTTTATATTTTTCAGAAATGAACGTACAAGGACCAGCACTCGTTCAACTAGTGGTGGCTCAAAACGTGATTCTTTTGGAGAGAATCAGAAATTTGAAAATTAAAGTGCATATGCTGGAGAATCGAGTTGAAAGAATGGAAAGAACAACGAATAAAATCATTAAAAAGAAACAGAAGAGAAGAAATTAAAAAAAATTATTAAAAAAATTGTTAAAGAGGTTTAAAGGTTTAAATGTATAAAAAGTTTTAATAAATTTTTAAAAAGCTATCGAACAAACATTCTATAACTACTAGTGTCCTTATGTTTGCGCATTAATCAGTTTATTCCTAAGTGGTTCGAATGCCTTGTCTCGAGCTTCTCCACAATGAAATGGAATATTATGTCGTTTTATTATCGTGCTAAGCACTACTCTTTCGGGATGATTTAATCGGTCTCGGCATAGCATTTATCGGTAATATTCGCTCTTAATCTGGTATTATGCTAGGTCATGACACTTTATACCCCAAATAACAAACTTTTTTATAGGTGAAATGACATTTTTCTTTTCCGAGCTTTGTGCCATGATATGTAATCTCACATGAAGATACACACTTCTTATCTTGTGTCGTCAAGCTTGTTGCTTGGCAACAATGTTACATTTTTTACACCCTTACGGGTGAATATGGCATTTCCGCCATTGACGTCGCATAATGCGGCAAACAATTCATATGTGTATCATAGAAAGACGTCAACATTGGAATACTCAAAAGCTCTTAAATTTCAATTACCTCGACAGCAAATAAAGAATAGTAATCCAGGTAATGTTATGGACACGAATAATGACGGAGAGCCGGTCCTTATTTACAGAGAGTTACAGCGAAAAATCTCTAAAGAACTTGAGGCTGATTTAAAGGCATTGGTTCCTGAATGTTCGGTCACATTACCTCCTATTGAAGGCTTCAATACGTTGCGAGACTATTGTCGGTTTCTTGAAAATTATTTGGGAGGAAGATGTGTGACTTATATTCGTCACGAACCGAAACGAAATGTCGTGATATATTTCAAAACAGTGGAAATGGCGACTAAAATTATAACGGAAGGTATAGAATATTGTGGATGTCATTATCCTGCCATATCGTCATTAAAACCACGTTTCGTTATTACATTCGAAGATGTCATCCCATTTATTACAAACGATGACATCAAAGAGGATTTCAGGGATTACCTGGACTTCGTTTACTGCACGTATTATGTCGTCGACGACGGGAATGAATCAAATAAAATATTTTGTTGTGAATCGGAACGAATAGCATTGGTTTCCTTCAAAGAAGGAGTCGAAATAAAACAGATTCCAATTAAAATGACAAAAAAAATCGATTATAGATGCGAACGGAGATTAACCCGAACATGAATGCGTTTATTGGACGGCAGTGGATGGTGCGGTAATCTGCTATAATTGCCATAATAAAGGCCACATGTCGTGGAAATGTCCGGAACCGAAAAGAAGGAAAACTTTGATGAATCGCTTTAAAAGAAGAGCCGATAGAGCGGCTAAAAGACATCAAAATGCGACTATTATTACTACTAATACAAACAATGCTTCACAAACCGCTAAAAAGAATCCGTGGATACATGTGGGGAATAAACGGAAAAGAACTCCACCCCCAACCACGAACATCCAGAGTACACCAGTTGCGCAACCGATGCCTACACATAATATAGCTAATATGACTCCAATATAAACAAATTTGATGTCAATACAAAATATAAGTATGACGACTCCAATAACAACAAATGTGTTGCCAACAGCGAATACATTAACTACGGTTATAACACAGACGACACCAAAGAAAAGATTGGCCTCTGAAAAAAACGTGATTATTAGTACGCCAATTAGTAGTCCAGTACTTCAAACAGCAATGACTCCTCCAAGTCTTCCGATGTTGTTTTCACCGGGAAATACTGTTCAGAACAACAGTGAAGCACTGGTTGTCAATGAGAGTGATTGGTGCCTTAGAAGCATTAGCCTATAATGCTAAGGCTATGGACGCTATGAATCAACAAATGGATACCTCTATGGATGACTGCATATATGATAGAGAAGTTACGGCAAATTAAAAATTAAAAAAATTGAGAGAAAAAAAATAAAAGATCTGATGATGAAAAAACGATGTCGATATCGAGTGGCTCATCGAGGAAATTTTCGGAAACAAGAAGTACTTCTTCGGCAGTGGACTCGGAAAATGATTCGATTTCAAAAACAACTCTAACGGAATTACTATTAAAAACCATCGAAAAAATTATTAATTCAAAAGGTAAAACATTTAGTAGAGATTTTTACATTTCTGGTAGGAGTGAGACTTACGAAATGAGAAGAAACGCCATATACCCATTAACAGATACGGACGATTACGTTGACACTAATGTGCTTTTGGACAATGAACTTAAAAAGATTTCTTCATTGGATCCTATACTAATTAGAGAGACGAAGAAAAAACCGTACGCTTCACTCTCTCAAATTCAAAAGGCATATTATGTGTCAGATTTTGTACAAACAAAATCAGATTTGGATAGATTCGATTTCTTACCGGATAAGGATAAGGATGTTCTCTTTTTTGGTGGTCCAATAACTAAAAAGAAGTGTTGGGAATTTACAGTCTACTGCATAAGTAAAAATATTGATCGATTTGCTCGACTAAAATCAATTATAAAATGCCATCAATGTGACGAAACAAACGTTAATGATTTCCGGAAACAAATGGAGCGGATTATTGACTACATCCGTCTCTATTTTGGCGTAATGAATACGACGCGTTTGGAAAAACAGATGTTACAAGCCATTCGCTTGCTCAATTGGATTCTATATATGAATAAAATTTACGAAAATGAATCTCAGTCATAATAGGTTAGACATTATATGTCTCAATATATGTGGTTTTAATATTTTTAATTGTAAATTTTTATTTGATAAATTTAAATTCGATATTTTAATGTTGAGTGAAATACACTGTATTAACCCCATCATTACCTTAAATAACTTGATTATATTTAATATTACTGACGGTATTCTATGTAGTATCTTGAATGAAAATCTTAATCCCATTTTTATTTTTGAATCAAAATGGGCTCAGATTTTTAAAATAAAATTTAATAACAATAATTTTTTAATTGTAAATATTTATTTACATCCTCAACTATACATGAATCAGTTGAAACATGAATTAGATTTTGACAATTTTTATGGTACTTTTATTGATAATGATTATGAAGAGGTGATATTGGGTGAAGATTTAACTTTTGTATTTGAAGATAGTGAAAGGGTTGGAGGACAAAATGCTAGAGACAGGAGTAGAATAAATAATTTTAATAAACTGTTTGGGTTTCTAGATTTAAAACGGATTGTATGTCCGGGCCAATTGTCATTTGCTGTTGATAGTGTTGAACGTAGATCTAAGATAGATCATATGTTGGTTTTGTCGAATAGTTAATGTGAATATGATTATAGTTTAACTCCTTTTTCTATGAGCGATTACTCTGCTAAAAATCTGTCTTTTTATGTATCGATTTTAAAACTAAATTTAAAAAATTTAATTTTAATAAGCTTTTATTGGGAGAAAGTTTTTTATTTTATAGAATTAAAAATTTATGGTCAAAGATTTGGGACGTAGACCCCTATGTATGTTTTAAGAAATTTAGAGTTATATTTGAAAGGGAAGCCAATGACCTTTCATATGTCTACTATAGTCGTTTGAGTCTTAACAGAGATACTAGAAGATACGGGTTTGAATCTCGCTATTCTGAAACGATGAAAAACGAATATAGAAAGGATTAGGATATTTTTGATTTTTATAATTTAAGAAAACCTAAGGCTGGTAACCATACATCTATTACTAAGCTTGAAACTGAAGATGGAATTCTTGATAATGCTTCAGAAATTAATAATTATATTTATAATTTTTTTAAGAACAAATATAGTGATTATAGGACTGACCCACTGTTAGATATACGTATTAAACAATTTTCAGAAGAGAATACTGAGAAACTATCGGACTTCTCTGTCCAGATGCTTGAGGGAGAAATAAATGATTTTGAAATATTTTAAGCATTGAGATGTTTAAAAAACGGAAAGAGTTCAACAGACGGAATCACTAAGGAGATTTTAATCTATTTCTGGGAACTCATTGGTCCTGTAATTGTTAATCTAATTAAAAATATGTTTAATGGAATAGTTTATGAAAATATATTTGAATCGAAAATGATTTTGATCCCGAAAATTAAGGATCCAAAGAAAATTAACGATTATAGGCCGATAGTTATTCAGACGATATTAAGAAAAATTATGTCGAAAGTTATATCTAATAGAATTAAAAATATAATTCCGGAAATTATTTCAACAAACCAGTTCGCTGTCATTAGAGACAGAGGCCTTAGAGCAGCAGTAGTAGAAACGTCAGTCACTCTATATAGAGTTTATAAAGAAGTAGGTCCTAATAATAATGATGCATGTAATAATTTTATTGATCAAAAGTCAGCCTTTGATTCACTGTATAGAAGATTTATCTATGCGCATCTAAGAGGTCAGGGATGGCCTGAAAGATATATCGAATGGTTTATTTATATGTATATTAATTCATTTATTAGAATTGTTTTTGATTATATTAGATCTTCAATATACGGGGATAGATCGGTGATTCAAGGAGATATACTTGCTATGGAACTTTATTGTCTGTGTTTTGATGCATTTCTTAGGTTTTTAGAAAAAGGTTTAAAACGTATTGATAACCTATCAATTGACTGTAAAAGAGTTAAGGCTTACGTCGATGACACTGGCTTTCTATCTATTACTAAACAGTGTGAACAATTTTTTGAGAATAGTTAGGAATGCTTAAAGAAATTATGGGTATTGAAATAAATTTAGAAAAGACACAGAAGATCAAGTTTTATGGCATTGCTGGTGCAAAAGTTTTGGGCATACCCTTGTGTAGAACAGTGTGGACACTAGTAAAACACAGGCTATTATTGAACATAAAATCAATAAGTATTTTGAATTGATAACACACAAACTAGCTATGGCTCCGTTTCAGATAAAAGCAATGGCGATAAATATTTATATCTTTGGCACTATCATCTGTTTTGGCCAATTTGTACACTTGAGGACGAGGTTTATGAAACAGATAAAGATGAGAAAAAATTTTTTTTTTGGAACTCTGTTCCACTTATTGCCTACGATAAGATGGCTAAAAGCAGAAAATATGGGGGCATTGGACTTTTAAATATTGATATTTTGTCTCATTTTTTTCGATATTAACGCTATTAGAAATTAAAGAGGGAAAAAGAGACGTATATAGGTATAAACGGAATAGAATAAAAGAATATCGTTTTGAGGAATTAATATCTGAAATTAAATTAACATCCCCTTCAGGCTCACATACTTTAGCTCACTTTGCAATTGTATATCGAAAATATGGGAAGGTGTTGAATGATTTTGAATAAAGCTGAAACACGCAGTTTCACTCTATAACGCAAACCTCTAATAAAAACTTTAAAAAGTTCAAAACTTAAAATATTATTAATAATAATTGTTTTTCAACTTTTAATAATTTGTTTATTAATGTTTTTGCTATGACTTATTCATAGACTTGATTGTAAAATGACTTTGGAAAAAAAAGAGTCAGTCGTTTTCTAGCGCTTAAAGCGTTAACATCTTTTGTATCGCTAATTAAAATAAATATTTTAAATAAAACACGTTTGCTTTAAAAGCTATTGATTTATAATCATTCGAATCCGATAAAAGGATTGTGTTGTTAATTTCGCTATTTTAATTTGGTTATACATTCGGTGTAAGCATGACAAGCGCGCTCGAGACTCATTGATTGGATCGGAGATTTCGGTTACCCCTAAGTGCGTCAATACTGGTCGACTAGCCATCGCGTAACCCACAGTATAGCACTTCTCAAAGCGATAACGTTATGTTTATTTGTTATAAACTTGAAGAAAAATTAAATACAGACACAATACCAGATATCTACGATAAATTATTAGCACCGAAGTTTTTTATAGATGTGACATATAGAATAGAGAACAATGCCTTGTTTAATAAAACTAATTTATTTGATAGGAAAATATCGAGAACCACACTATGTGACTGGTGTAAGAGGGAAGAAGAAAATTTAACCCACTATTTTATTAACTGTCCTGTAATAGAGGAAACTCTATCTTTTTTTATTTTGGTGTTGTGTGATTCAATGTGTTACCATATCACACCTGATAGCATAATGGATTTCCCTAACTGTGAGTCAGAAGATGAAAGAATAAGTAATGCACTCAAACTGGTTTGGCTAAAAACGTGCCAAACAAAGAAGGTTTTTGCGAATGTAAATAACCCTTTGATTGCTGTGCAGTTCAGAATAGCGTTATTCCATAATCTTCGTGATCTGTCTAGACATATACATGCCGCTTATGTTTTTGATAAGAAGAATTTTAAATTGAAAGGAAATAAGTTTAAATGGGAAACTATTATTAAAAGATTGAACTATTTTAGCACTAAATTTAGGAAAAAATGATTAAATTGTTTTTAATTACTGTGTTTTAAGCAACTTTTGTGTCATTTTTATGTTACTATTTTAACATTTTTAAACCATTTTTTGAAGCTACGATTTATGTTTGTGTTGTGATTGGCACCATAGTGAATGTTTTAATTTGGTACAGAGGTTTTATAAAAGACAATAATGAACGGATTAATGAGGAGAGTGGGCGTGTGTCAGTAATGACATATGTTTAACTGATCAGGTATTTTCTATATTTTCTTTAAATAACATTCTCAATTGTAACTACTTCGCTTTTAATTTAATAATGTAATATTATTTTAATGAAAATAAATCTTTGATATAATCTATTTGATATGAGATTCATATAAGAATTACTCATTGTTTAAACTTAATTATGATATGTATAAAAAATGAACTATTATTTTTCAATTTAATTTATAAAACTTTTTGTATCCATTGAAAAATAAAGTTAATGTTAATGTTTATGCACTTGTTGTCCAGCTATAGCTGTTGCTACAATGGCTATAAAATCACGTTCTCTATTTTTTAGACCAACTTGAGGTTGTTGTGGTTTTGGTTGGGGTTGGACCGTTCTTAGCGCGTCGATCTCACGCTGAAAACGGACTCTTTCCGTTTCTAATGCCGTCAATGCCACATTAGGACAAATACCACATTTGGGTCTGCCGGTTGTTGCTTTCCACGTGATCGTTCTCTGCTGTAAACTGGTGGTGCACTTGCTAGTCGTTGCTGCGACTTTCTAGTGCCTGTTGCTTGTTCTTTGTAAATCAAAACTTCGATCAATATGACTCTCTTTTCTTCAGAAAAATTTAAAATAAATCCTGATGCTGGCACGACATTTGTAACTCTGAATTAATTCGTTCACCTGATTATGAGCTCATAGTGTCACAATCCGTAAGAATAATACGTTGCGCAAACTCTAAAAACTCACTATTAATTAAATAAACCATAATTTTAATAATTAAAACTTTTATAAATGTTTTATGTGTTTAACAATACAATTGAAATGTGTTTCTAACGCTACTTATATTAAACAAGAATAAACATTAGTAATGCGCTCACTTTGTCTTTAAATCTATTGTTGTTTTACATTATTGATATCTATTTTTTAAAAAACAAAACTTTTAATTATTATTGTTTCGCTAAAAATTTTATACGCTTTAATACATTGTTGTAAATAGTACTTCAGTGAGAGTTAAGGATATTTTAATTCATTTGTAGTTTAGCTGTCGACGAGTTAACATCAAAATTGTTCTCACAGGCCTAAATTGGAGCGTGTCATAAAGTGTTTCAATAAAATTAGTAAGACACGTGACGCCAAAATTTACTCATATTGGTAACTATTTTAACAATTTAATACCCGATTTTGTGTAAGTTTTGACCAATTAAGCCCCAATTTTAGTCATTTATGACCCGTTTTAAGCCCGGTTTTGGCCCAATTAAAGCCAATTTTGCCTCATTTTTAGCCTATTTTAAGCCAATTATGACACTAATTTGACTCATTTTTGACACAATTTTGGTCATTTTTGGCTTATTTTTGTGATCTAAAAAAGTCTACATCCAGACAGACGGACGGACAGACATCCCAAATCCAATAGCTCGACATTGTCAAAGTGAGCTAAAAAAACAAACAAAAATACTAAATCTGTTCTAAAATAGTGTTCACTTTAAATAATGAACATATAATAATAAAATACGATATTACAATGTTATATATTAGTGACACACTAACGCTTTTATATACGCGCTCTTAAGCCAACTAATCCTCTAAAATATTTTAGTGTTTACCATATTTTGTGGAAACAGATTTTCGCGTTACTTTTCTAATTAAGTGCTATTCGCAAACAGGATATAAACAACAGCACTTGGCACTCACAGTACTAACAATATAGACGTTATACGAAAAATAATAATAATAAAAATACAAAAATTAATATAAAACAAGAAAGACACATTCATAGAGAGCTCACTTTTTCATAGGTTAATGAAAACTTATTTTACAAATATATTAGTT
>JAQIXJ010003558.1:0-12515 GCA_034700185.1 Phthiracarus laevigatus | reverse complement strand
ATTTGAGTGGTTTTACCGCAACCCGTTTCCCCAATAATAATAACCGTATCATTGCTTTTGATGGCATTTATGAGTTGCGTGCGAATACAACTTATGGGCAAATTAATCCTTTGCTCGTGTATCGATTGGTGACTGATTTGTGGACATACGTTACCATCAAATGTGCCATTCGATTGAAAGTCGTTGTTAAATGTCTTCAATTTCTTCCTATCATTATTACCATTAATGTAATTCGATAATCGTTTATTCAAATTTTGATTAATAACATTTTCTAAATTTAATGACACTTTATTATTGTTAAACTTCATTTTAATAGTTTTATTAAATATACATAACTAACTAAACACGTGAACATGTGGTACATATTGCGTAATGCAAAACATAAATAGTGTCACTCAATACAGTTTATGTCAGATTTAAAGAGTTGCGTTTTATTTTCATTGTATTTTGATTTGGATTTTTAAAAAGTTTTCTGTCTAATTCTGATGTTTTTAATACTATTTTCAATTTATATTGTATTTGCATTTTGATTTTCAAAAGTCAAAACAACACTAGTTTAAATTAGCGATGGATTTGGCGCGAGTTGTTTCCGCCACTGAGAACTCATTTTAATACTTCATAGACTGGTAAATGAGTACAGTGTGAGACTGCGTTTATGCGTTCACAGTCATACGTGCAGCACTATTTAAGTATAAAACAGTGCGCATACAAACACACCGAATCCATCGCTGGTTTAAACCAAATGTTTTTGAAGTTACTGTAAGTTTTTATAATAGAGTTGGGGTTAGAATACCACTTGGAATTTTAAATATTTAATTTTATTTGAGATCTGAAAACAAATTTTCAGTTGAGTCATCTTCAGTGTCTCAAAATCATTTCAACATAAAGTTTTCTAAAAAAATACATAGTACTGAGAGTTTATGGGTTTGCGAGTTAGTTTGGATTTATTAGAGGAATAAATTTTGTGCTTCAACAACAAAATCCCTACCATAGATGGATTTAGTACGATATGTGCGAGAACTGTTTAATACTGAACACACTGTGAAATAAGTACGTGACTGGTTTTTACGTTCACAGTCATACGTGCACTATCAAAGTATGAGACAATGCGCATAAACATATCGCACCAAATATATCTATGTATCGTACATGTACTGTAATAAAAAAACTAAGGATTCCTAAAACTTTTAGCTGACATCCGTAAAACTCGAGAGTAGGCATACCTAACCTGTTATTTTAAGGAAACTTCAAGCTTTATTAAATAAAGTTTTATTTGAATCATAGCATATCTGCTGATAAAACTATTTTATTTAGAATTGTGTATATTTGAAATTCAGTATACGGTAGAACGCGACTGCATGTATGCTATGATGTGAAGTAATACCACGAACTGACGGATGAACGCTCGCCTCCTGACTAAATATAAATAGCATTTCATATATTTGTTGCGCAATAATTTGTTGTACACTTGTTTCACGTTACGCTTACGGTTCAACAAAGATTTAATTCTCTCAATATATGATAAAACCATACACATAGCGGAGCAATACTGAATATAAATACGCATAATTTAATTTTTTTAGTGACTGCCACTTCGTTTGGAATATCAATTGATAAATAAAATATTGAGATTAAAATCCATATGATTATAATGAAAAGTCCCAACATTTCTCTTCCTTCTTCAGTTTCAAGTGGATTATAATTTTGATTTAGGGCTACAATAATGAATTCGTAACAATAATTAGTAGCTAATAATAAATATACCACCAATGAGAGTCTTATCAATATATGGTAGATATAAAATCTATTGATATTTTGGATTAAAGCTTGTGTGGCAGAGAAAACGCATGGAAATGTGTATATTGCTATCCATAATATAGGATCGGCATCGTTATGCTGAACGTATGCCGCAAATGCAAAGAACATTGCCATTATTGAGTTTACTAGTCTCCAATGCATTGTGCCTTATATTTATTTATTTTTCATCAATTAATCGTTATTATAACTTTTTATTCTGCGCCTGAAATTAAAATTAGAAACATTTTAGTAGTTTTTGATTAGCGATATAAAGAAAGTAAGTTACAGTTCTTTAAAATGTAATGTCTAAGAAACAAACAAATATGATATGAGTTATGAATTTATTGGGTAAGAAATCATATCATTTTGGATGTAAACAAACACTTAAATTTGACCAAATTTAATGCATATCCTTTAAAAGCTGTTAAAAATGTCATATGTAAAGTTAACTCACTTCAATCAAATGACTTTGAATTGAAAAGTCATTTGGAGTCAAAAGGTCAAAAGTTCAAGTTCAATATCAGAAGTTTGTTGGGAAAAAATGAGGTCATTTTTGGTTGGATTTGATTCGCGAAGATTCGCGTCCTGTTTCGTTATCTGTGTGCGCGATTAGAATAACAGTTTAAAGGAATGGATTGTCAGTTAATTATTGCGTATAGCTGTAAGCATGTGACGCACATAAGAAGGAAGCGAAAAGCATTTTTCCGACACAGACAACTAAACACACCGATTTTTTTTGTTGGAAGTACGGTTTAGAACCGTATTCATTCTATTATATGGTACAAGCATGCATGAAAATCCAAAATTAGAAACCAGTTGAATGAAGTTGACTACCATTCAGAGTTAGAGGGCTATTCACTGTAAATAGAGGCGTATTGCCAGTAATCAGAATCTACTGACCTTATGCCTAAAATATTACAGGATTAACGAATTTCAGTTTGTTAAACAACTTCTTCAATCTGTTAGCTCGTGGGTGCGCTCCACTTGTTCTTCAATGCACCCTCTTATATAAGACTGACTTATTAAATATTTGTATGTATTCAAATATAGTAACAGTAAGTTGTCGTACGGAATCGCTATATATATAAAAAATAACGTAAGTTGAACATAACTTCGAAAAATATGTTACCGAATCTAGTGAAAGGTGAAATATGCTTCAAAGACAATGCATATTGTTTATCCTGATTTTTTATATTATTTCTTTTGTGATTTTTTTCGTGATTTCGGATTTAAGTGATCATTCAATCTGTTCTCTAGGATATACTAATCGTTGATTACGAATAAAAATGGTACAGAAAATGCAAATTGTTGTTTTATTAACGATCATCACATGCTTCGCAATATGTTTATGCTCGACCCAAGCATCGGGCAAACAAAATACTGCAACGCAAAGGCAAACTGGTGCTGGATTAACAGGCAGCGGAATTTTAAGCACAATCGGATCTATGGTACCGGGCGTGGTATGTATTTTTACAATCGTTTAAAATACCGTATTAAAAAATTATGTAATCTATAAAAATTATTTAATGATTAATTAAAATTTCAAAAGTTGAAATAACAAATGCCAAAGCACTGACAGAGAAATAATTTTAGGTATCAAATATGTTACCTCTCGTACTACTGTTTGGATTGGGAGCGCTTATGGTTCCAGCATTAGGTTTGTATTAAAACTAATGTAATTTATTTTGCTCAACAATAATGAGGCTATTTTATACCACAGGCCTTGGATTATTATTGAGAGAAGGAAAAAGAAGGTATATTTTGTAGTTGTTACTGAATTGTTTAAATAAGTTATAAACTTATAATAAGACTCTAACAAACATAATTAATATTTTTAGTGATCCATATTACTATAGGTCTTTCCCTTCGTTTAATATCAATAAAGCGGCAATAATGGAAGGAATTTCTGATGTATTCGAAAAAGTTATGAAAGCTATCGATAATGTGGACAAAAAATACAATTAAATTATTTTTGTTAACTTATGTAAATTATTTGAGGTAAGATTTGTAATGAATATAAGTAATACGATACTAAGTGGAGCTTAATTATTTTTAACAGAATCTATTGGTACAGCAAAATAATCAAATTTAAGTTAATTATTTGTTTTTAAATACCAAATGTGAACATTGTTTATAATCCGAGTGACATTTTTTAAAGTATTCTAAAATTGTAAATCTAACTTATTTATTTTTTCTTATAATTTTAAATACTAGAAAATATTAAAAATTAAATAATTATTTTCAGCACAGTATTAGTTTGTGTAGCATAAACTAAAATACAATTACATTTTGTAAATGTTTTTCTAAATAATAATTTATTCGATTTATTACTATTTTGTTATTATTTATAATAAGTTAATAAATTTTATTAATTTTATTAGAATAAAATGAGTAAAAAATGTTAATTAAAACTTACCAAACATAAAAAAATTCATAATTGATTAAAATTATTTCATAATTACCTATAATAGTTAATAGATATTTTAGTGGTTCTATTATAATTATAAACTAACTTTCAGACAACAAACTTGTACAGTATTAGAAATTTCATCGTGAAATAATAGGTTCCAAGCTTTAAATAGAAGTTTTTCGGTTGAAAGAGAGCTATCATATTACGTTTTGTACGATATTTTTGTTTAAACAGAAGGTTTCAATCTCAAAGTTTAGTCGATAATTAATCTGCATTACATATATTTTTCATACTAATTTAGATTATAAAGAAGAATAAAGTATAAGTAAAATGATATATCAAAGATTAATCTCGTAAATTGCTCGGTTGTTTATGAGTAGCCGTTCATAGCCATTACCAGGGTGTCCCAGAGGGGCTGGAGGGGGGTTACCCCCAAGAATTCTCAAAAAGTTGACCCCCCTACCTAAAAAATGGAAAATGACATCTCTGTGGGAGAAAATTTTTAGCTCACTTTTTTATATAAAAGTGGAGCTTATGGACTTGACCATGTCTGTCTGTCTGTCTGTCCGTCTGTCTGTCTGTCTGTCCGTCTGTCTGTCCGTCTGTCTGTCCGTCTGTCTGTCCGTCCGTACGTGCACAGACTTATATTTACAATTGGATTTTGTGTTTGTATTATAAAACTAATGGGTATATTAAAAATATCTTGTCATGCACAATTCAGCACTGTGTAAGGTTCTAATATTTGTATCCCAATAACTGCAAAAGCATTTTTGCAGTTATTGGGATACAAATATTAGAACCTTACACAGTGCTGAATTGTGCTTATGTTCTTTTATTTGAAACCTATGCTATCGACATTAAGTTAAAAAGTGAGCTATCTATGAATTTGTGTTTTTATCTGACTTTGCAAAATTCAGATATATGGATTTGGGTATGTCCGTCTGTCTGTCAGTCGGGTGTGCACTTTTTATGTTAATAAAGGGATTTTTTTCTTTACTCTAATAAAGGTATTTTGACCTATTTCTTATTCTAATAAAGGGAATTTACCGATTTCTGATTCTAATAAAGGGATTTTACCAAATTCTCATTCTAATTAAGAGATTCTACCAATTTCTTATTCTAATTAAGGGAATTTAACGATTTCTTATGTTAATTAAGGGATGTAAAGTTTAATAAAGCCAATAAAAAGCGTCACAAAGAACAAAAGTAGTCTCAAAATAGTCATTAAAAGGGTGAAAAATTGTCAATGTTGGTTCAATATAAGGTTGACACAGGCAAAATAGTGGTCAAAATGGGCATAAAAAAGTGAAAAATTGTAAGTAAGAATGTCAAAAATGACCAAAATTGGATCAAAATAGGCAAATAATTGGCAAAAATATGATTATAACTTCAGTGGCATCTGCCGCTATTTAGTCCAAAATACTGGTAAAATTGGCAAAGTTATGCAAAAATGACCAAAATTAGAAACACAATGTGAGTGACATCTGCCGCTATTAGCTGTAAAAAGGAAATTTATGTCTCAAATTAAACAAAAATCTGGTTAAGACAGACAAACCATTGCAGAAATGGACTAAACTTAAGTTAAATATTCAGTGGCATCTGCCACATTTTTGCGGTATTTAATTAATTTTAAAGCTCATAATGGTTAAAAACGCAGGATTAAAGAGTAAAAATTCATGTTAAAATAACTAAATATAAATCAAAACTAAAGTGGCATCTGCCGCTAACTCAGCTGGTATATTATAGAACACGAAATATTGAAATGGTTAGCGAGCGAAAGGAATAAGCGAGCCACCATATACTAACTAAAACTAACTTTGCAAAGTCAGATATTATGACCGTATCGATCTTGTTTAATGTTTTTTTGGCCGATGACAGAAAAATTGTAGCTTAAATCCGAACAGTTTGACCCCCTCCCTAAAATTTTGAAAAGTCTGAAAGTAACCTCCCCCCAGACCGACACACTCTGGGACACCCTGGCCATTACAGAATTTAAAAACAATATTGAGGCTAAATTAAAAAAAGTAAAAGATAAGTTTTAAAATTCATTTATCAAAAAAGTTGAATTTTTATTTAAAACCTCTAAATTTAAATTTTACTTTAATTGGGATATTGTATTAATTGTATATCCCAATATGGATTGCACGGAACTAATTTCTAATTATTTTTGCATTCTTATATAACTATAATCTGCAATAAGATACGGTTCAATCTATAAGAAGTGCTCTTCTAAATATTTATTTTTATTCCGAATTTGTCAAGGATTTAATAACAAAAGTCTTCAATTCGTCTTTTTTTCTTTCGGGTCAGACAAAAATTGGTCAATAAATAATCCTAAATTTTAAGAAATAACTACAATTGAATATTATTTTAATTGTTATAACAAACCGGATGAACTTTTAATACAAACTGATTTTCATAAATAAAAGGGTGTGCCATTCTTTAAGTATAGCCATTTCATTTAAATCAACGGAAACATAAGTTATTTAAGTTTCTAATGAACTAAAAAACGGAATTTCGTTATGTTAAATCAGTGAAAATTTAATGAAGCATAATATAAAGCATAGTGGCATACATTTTATTGAATAATCAAAATACAATAAGCGACAATCAACACAATACAAAGAATATTTCAATATTTGTTTTTAAGGCATTTAATGTTCTTATATAAAGAAAAATTTTTTGGGATTATGATAGAAATCGCTAACTGAAGTTTTCCAGAAATTCGTTAAAGAAACAAATATTTAATAAATATTATTTTGAAGTTCACATTAATACTAGTAATTGTTGTGAAGTTTAAAAAACTTACCCATTAATGATATAATATAAAAATTGATAAAATCTTTATAGAAATTGTCCCAATTTGATGTTTATCTATTGTGGATTTAAGCTGAAACACTGATTATTATTTAGTCTATAACAGTTTTTTTTTGCCAAAATGATGAAATTAAAGAAATATATGCTTATTTTTGTCACAATATTATTTCAACTAAAAACCTATGTTTTTGGACTTAACACGTCATATATTAGCCATAGATCTTCGGATGGATTATTTACTGGATCATCCAATATTGATCGTCAATTTCCTGGCGATTCTTTTTTGGGTATAAATATTTCGTTTTTTGTTTATTATTGCATCGCTGAAAAGTTTTTTAAAAATTTTTACTGTTTGTTAGTTCCGCAAATGTTATTAGGGGTTGTTCTTCCAATCGCTATTATAATTGGCATCGGAATTATAATGATAAAAATTTTCATCATTGGCTTTTGGATTCTTGGTAGAGGTAAGACATATGTCCATTAAATCCATTTATAAGATTTATATACTAGTTTACTGCGCAAAAAATTGAGTTTTATTTTTTGTAATTTTATTTTTGCCTGTTTATAATTATAGCTTTACTTTTGTTAGCATTTTCTACTTATTTATTTTATTAATTAGAATAGTATATAATTATTACATACCGTATAGAGTCATTTTAGCTCCATTTATAATAATATTATTAATAATTTAATAAAATAAATTTGTCATTTGAATCAAATGAAATTTTATATATAAAACAAGATCGATACGGTCATAATTAGGGCCTGAAAATCGTTAGAAAAACTAGTGCCAAATCGTTTATAAGTCGTTAGAAAAAAGTTCCAAAATCGTTTGAAATTTTAGATACTTAGTTAACTTAAAAATAATTTGTAGTTATATTAACCTTAAAATATTTTCATTGAATTAAAAAAATTAATTTTATGAAAAAAAGTAATTTTAAATTTAACAGAAACTAATGAATGTTTTTATTCTGAATAAATTAATCCAGAGTTTTCATAGAGCGAATTTAGTAAATTTTAAATGGGAAAATTTTGTACGATATTATTAATTTATTTCATTTTTAGTACATTTTAGCTAATTTCATAGAAATCGTTAGATATATTTAAAATCGTTAGATATCTTTAAAATCGGTAGATTCATTAGAATAGTTAAAAATTTTAAAGTCAATTTATAATCTACAATAATTAATATTAAGTTACATATAGTTAGAATTAAATAATTATTTTGAAAAAATGAATCGTTAATTAACGATTTTCAAGGCCCCAGTCATAATATCTGACTTTGTAAAGTTAAGTTCAATTAGTATATGGTCGTTCGCTCTCTCCGTTCGCTCGCTCCCATTTGTTTAGATTATTTATCTTAAAGTTGAATTTTGACTTATAATTTCGGATTTTTACATAAAATAAGCTAAGAATCTTTTCTATTTTTACCCGATTTTGATAATTATAGTCTTTATAATTACAATGAAAACGGAAGCTCCAGTTCAGATATTTGCCTATTTTTACCCGATTTTTATCATTTTTGTCCAAATTTTTTCTATAAAAACGGAATATCCCTTTCATATTTTTGGCTAATTTTGACTATTTTGGACATTTATAAGACTGTTTTGACATAAAAACTGGAGCTCCCGTTCCCAATATTCACATTATTTTGGTCATTTTCACATGCTTTTTGCCCTTTATACCCGATTTTTGACAAATTTTGTGGGCATTTTTGACCCTTTTTATGCCTATAATGACCTAATTTTTTTGCACATTTTGACGTCAAAATCCCTTAATTAACATAAGAGTGCGTACAGACGGACAGACAGACGTACGGATGGAGAAAATTCCAAACTCCATATATCTGTCAAAAAGTCAGATAAAAAACCTTTTTTGATAAATTTATAAAAAATGATATTTTTTGAGCTCTATTTATAATATTTTAAAACAAATTTATAATTTATAGCAGGTTATGGCGGATATACAGGAGGAGGAGGAGGAGGATATGGTGGTGTATATCCATGGAGAGTTGATAGTCATCAGCCAACATCCAGATCATTGTTAGACAAAGATGGAACAATTATACCACCGTTTTTAAGTCCAACTGTTTTCAGTTTGATACAAAAAGTTTCGAATGCTTTAGAAAAATTTGAAAAAAACAAAATGCATTAAATATTTTTTATAATGAGATAATTTAATATAATAAACATAAAAGTTGTAAGATCAACTTTGTAATTATTTTTATAGTATATTATATATACGAAAAATAAGCTCACTTTCTGTTAAACAAAGTGAGGCAATTATATTATTAATATAATTTATAAATAGTCTAGAATTTATCGATTAACTTGCAAATGAAAACTCTTTGAATGTAAAGAATAAAATGAAAATATTGAAAAATGATGATTAAAATTAAACAAAAATTGAACCAACTTATTTCTTAATATCTCTGCTTAATAATAGATTTCAATTAAAGTAAATCCATAAAATGATCGAATTAAGCTTTAATGGTTACATACTGTATTATAAACGTAAGCCATCAGTTAAAGATTTAATTGAAAAATGATGATAAAGTATTTCAAATAAATCAATCACGCAAAGTCAAAAGTTTGAAATTACAAATGGTTAAATTTGATGCAATAGTTAAGATAATCTGATAAAATTGTTTTACTATATCTATTCTAGAAAATTTTGATAATTGTTATAGTATTTTAATTTCTATTTTTCTAAGCTGTTGCTGTACCTCTTGGTATAATACTATTTTATCTATTAGTACAATTAATGGCACAACGAAACAATTATTTCAAATGGTTTCTAATCGAAGTTAGACCAAAAGTTCGCTCAACTTCCTTTCTATAGATTTAACTTTTTAAAAAATAACCCAAGCTGTGACTTCATCAGACAATAGTTTATTTAATAGTACTATAGTATTAGTTGTTACACAAACAGATTTTCTGTCTTTATGTTTATTATTTATTAGGATGTGTTTATACAGATTAAACTTACAACAAATAATTTACAAAAGCAACACTGTTTAATAATATAAAGCAATGCCTGTGAATAATAAAATATAAAACTAAAAAAAAGAAAGTCAAACCTTTTTTACAAAGCAATATATTCGCAAATGTATTCAGTTTAGTTTTGATGGACATGTATCTTAAAAATGCATCTCAC
Organism: Phthiracarus laevigatus; assembly: GCA_034700185.1. Taxonomy (NCBI): domain Eukaryota; kingdom Metazoa; phylum Arthropoda; class Arachnida; order Sarcoptiformes; family Phthiracaridae; genus Phthiracarus; species Phthiracarus laevigatus. The sequence goes on along the minus strand of JAQIXJ010003558.1, from coordinate 2,335 downwards.
ATGCAACATAATATGCTACCAAAAAAAAAAAAATAAAATCCTTGTATCCTCTGACCAAAGAGTCACCCAAACGCAAACTTTTATTGTGTATTTAAAGAATTGTGAGAAGTTTTCTTAAAGTGAAAATACCATTTGACATGCATATCAACACATATACAAACAAAAGTGAAAAAAGGACAAAAAATGTTTACAAAATTGTTTAATAAAAGAATAAGTGACCCATCATTTTAGGCAAAACAGAAAAAATCAATTTTGGCGAAACAGAAAAATAATTTTCAACGCAGCTCACAAAATGTTATCGTTCTTAGTTTAAGATTTATATATGTAAGATTATTAAGTGAGAGCAGTTATTTAATTTAAACCAAATAAATTAATAGGTAAGTTAAATGAAAAAGTAAATTTTATTATTTTCCAATAAGTTATAATTTTGATTTTTACCGGTTACTTACATGAATAAAAATTGCGAAGATAATAATTTATTTTTCTCCTGTGAAAATTATAGATAAATTAACATAATGTTGAATGATTCTACTTTGATTTTATGTCAGTAGTGAAATCTATCTAATCTCTATAGGCTTTATATTTACCTAAATTATTTAAAAATTTTAATTACGTATAAATTAGTTGTATAAATTCCCTCATCTCTTACATTATACATACGGAGGTATTTATTGTACTGATTATTTCAAAAGTTTTTCTCAATTTATTAATTTTAATTATGATTTTTATTTCTAGATTTGGTCAATCATGTTATCAATTAGTAATTGTCTAATAGGAATAATTGTGAAACTTCTCATAACAGCGCACATAGTTTTGGCATCATCTGATGAGGACACCGACTCTAATTATTATAATAATTTTAAATCACCAAATTCTAAATATTACTATTGGTTTGCACCTCGTAGTTCTTATTCTAGTAAATCTTATGAAAGTAGTTTAACTGATACACTAAATCGCGAAAATTATAAATCTTACGAATCGAGTGGTTCGACTGGATCTTCAAATCGCGGAGATTATGAATGTATGTTGATTAAAGTTCATATTAAATTTCTAAAATTTTCATGACTAAAATTTGGGACTAACTGTAAGAGTGTAAGATTAATCTATTAATGAGGAAGATAGTGAATAAATAGCTTAATTTCATGATACTCTACAATATTTGGTTTAATTTTCTTCAGGAATATTCTATATAAGATAGTAACGATAGACTAATCGATAGACTATACAAGACTTACTAAAGTTAGGTTGTTTTTAGAAACATAATTTAAGTAGTATTTGTAACTTATAGTATTACGCGGTCTCAGCCCGTGCTTCGCACGGATTATTAGTATTTATATAAATTGTGAATGTATAAATTTTCCATGAGGGGTGCTCACTCCCTCGAGTGACTCCTCATTTAACTCTATTTTTTGAGCTGAGTTGAATGGTAAAGGTTGCGAATAGCAATATAAAATTATTTTTGATCCCTCCTGATTAAGGGTGTATCCACCACCTAAAAGACCCTTATATGCACTACTCTTATCGATCTGAATCCATTGATATAGGTGTTGAGGGGGTGGCCGATCAAGGATGGCCCATATAATGCTATTAAAACGGTTTTTCCGCACCCATTTTTTAGTGTGGGTCCCACCACCTCGAAATCTCCTAATTTGCACTCCTTGTTTTGAGCTGAATCCAAAGATATAGGGGTGGAGTCACCAGGGAAGGCGCCTATAAAGGGTATCGCAGATAACTTTGAAATATATACTTACCCGAAACCAACCCCGCGAGTGATCCCTTCCCACCCCTCGAGTGACCCCTCATTTTACTCCGTTTTTAGAGCTTAGATGATTGATATAGGATTCGAATGGAAATATAGAATTATTTTTGACCCCTTCGGATTAAGGGGGTGCCCACCACCTCGAAATCCCTTTAATTGCACTCCTATTATTGATCTGAATCCATTGATATATGTGTTGAGGGTTGAGAGTTGAGGTGTTGAGGTGACCATTCAAGGATGGCCCTTATAATGCTATTGAAACAGTTTTTTCGCCACCATTTTTTAAGATGGGGTCCCACCACCTCGAAACCCCACGACTTGCACTACCCTCTTTAAGCTGAATCCAACGATATAGGGGTCGGGGTGCAGCTACCAGGGGAGGCGCCTATAAAGTCTATCACACACACACATACAACTTTGAAATATGTTTATATGATTGGTATAGGAATAAAAATGAGCGAAAATGACTAAAAGAAAAGAATATGAATATAATAGAATTTTTTTTATAAAATAATAGATTATGAATAAAATCTGTAGAATTTATGAAGGAATAGAATAAGAATAGAATAGAAATAT
>JAQIXJ010003557.1:0-12516 GCA_034700185.1 Phthiracarus laevigatus | reverse complement strand
CCGAAATAATTTTTTAACCCCAATGTTAAATGAACTAAATTATTGTATAAAACATACTAAATTTAAACAAAATATGACTTATTACAGGTTTACAGAAGTTACGCTATTTTCCTAACAAAAATTTTCAAATATTTACCTATGTTGAAAAATTCTAAGACCTATATCTGGCTTAATGTTAGACTCTATAGACTCTAAAAACTAAACTAAATCAGATTTTATTAAATGCCGGTAATTCGCTAATTCTAGGGAACATGTAAGTAGAATGACCATATATCTGTTCTTAGACTAAACCGGGAGATTTTCAAATATTAAATATTTTTGCCTTGACTTGATCGGGAGATCTAATCCATGGATAGATAATCTAATTTATGGCCGGGACTTATAATGTTAAACTCATTGTAATTTTTCTGAAACCGGTATATCCAAAGTGAAAATCAGGGAAAGCCTGGGTTCTGGCCTTAAACTAAAAATATCGGGCTCATTCGGGTCTTAAGTTAAAAAAAGAAATTTTTTATTCAACAAATTAATCACGTAAACGAAGTTTGGTAAAACTAAATTATATTCTTAACTAGAGATTGAAAAATATTCCTATTAAACTCAAACTCCCGCCCACAAGTAAACTTTTCAACAAAAATGTCCCTTCCCGAAAATGTAAAATTAACTTTCCCTCCGCTTCCGTCCGCAGTTCCAAACACATTCAATTATTGGCACAAAATTTTAAGTATACACTTTGTATATCAATAAATTTTATGATTATTTTATGATTATTATCAATAAATTTGGTGTTATATTGTTTGACGAAATTTGTTATGGTATAAAATGATAAAATATACATATAGCCACTAGATATAATAGTTTTTATACATTTTTCATTGAAATGTTTTATTGCAGGAGAAAACAAATGCGGGAATATGCAGAAATCCCTTCCATCCCGCAAAGTTTGGCTTTATTTCCACTCTCTCCTGCTTCCCATGGGACCCGTTTTCAACCTCTATTCTTAAAATTAAAAGAACTAAATCAAATTATACATTGAAAAACAAAAGTTTTTATCATATAATTAAGCGAAAACAAGTTTTATTTATCGTGCAGATTTGGGCCGGGCTTTAATTCTCTCAAAATAATCGGGCTCCAACCTAACGGGCTCAATCCTAAAATTTTCTTACGTTTGGACAGTCTAGTTTTAATAGTTAGTTTGCTGTATACCCAAAGATAGAGCCGCGCGTTTCGTTTAGGCTTAAAAATGAGTTTATTTGCGCGCATGCGCTTGTTTACTATAACTGTATTTAAATGCGTGAAATTATGAAACTAAAATATTTATTATTAATTCAATTGGTATTGGAACTCATATGAAATAATATAAGTTAAACTAATTAACTGTTTATAAACTATATTATTATGCTGACACGGAAAAGATTAAAACAAATAAAGCAAGAATGCTTGGATGGGTTAAACTGTGAGACACAATCACAATCAGATTCGCCGACATCGCCATCACTGTCATCGACAGTCTCGACAAATGTATTCACTCAAATGAGTTTGGATCAAAAACTTAAAAATGTTTTTGATATATGGAAAGATTTTATAATCCAACCATCAGTTGAATTGCGTGCTATTCCTAAAGGCAACACGTGGGCCAATCAAGTTATGACAAAAGGCAAAATTAAGTGTCCACTAAAGGTTCTATTTATTAATTCTATTCGCTTCGTTATTAAACGCCAAATTATTCTTCTATTTTTTATGGTTTATAATAAAAAGTATGTGATGTATAATTAAAGGGATGTACGAATGTATTCACAACGAAACCTGGTTTGGAATATCACTACAAAAGGTGCGGAATCAAAATCGACCACACATTTCGTTGCACTGTTTGTAATTATGAAGTACAAAAAAGTCAACGAACCATCATATGTCACCTTTGGTCTTGTCATGGAGTATGTGCTCAATTGTCTGATATATTGTATATATTTATCAAATTTAAATCACATATGTTTCATAATTTTAGGAATCGGTTCCGTCATTAGCTGTTGAATTAGTAGAAGCAATTCAATCATTAAATGTTTTACCACAAGCAAAAACAAAGCCTAAAAACTTAAATTTAATCTCAACAGTCAATCATGTTTTAGAGTTGTAAGGCATAACAATTTTCGATTTATATTTACCGTAGTTATTATATTAATTTTCTGATTTTTAGCCACGAAAAATATTATAAAGAAAAAGTATTTCTAAATTGGATTCCAACCATATATTCTTGGAGTACATTAAATGAAAGGTTAACTATAGTTAAAATAAATGAAATATTTTTAATTATAGTTAGGATTATTATTGGAAATATAGTGAACGCAATATTTATATACCCAATACGTATATTTCGCCATTTTTCAAATCAACTATAAATAAATCAAACGATTGGCAACATTTAGAGACATTTAATTATACGCAATCACCACTTCATACAACATTCTTTGTTGGTGGACCTGTTTGGTCATGCGCTTGGTGTCCATTACCGGTTAATATTTATAATTTTGATCAATTTGTTGCAATCTCTTCGTGTATGAATATGGATACAACTCATACTTTAAATGACACCGAATTAGAAACAGGTATTATACAGATTTGGAATATGGGAAAATTAGACAAAACACCCGATAGTTGCACAGAACCACGACTGGCACTATCTATTTGTCACTCATATGGCGTTATATGGGACATGGATTGGTGCGCCGGTGGAACTGCTTTCGAGGACATTAGAGATATTAAAGATGTTGAATTCGATTTGGAAGTGTTGCCAAGATTGGGATTATTAGCGTTAGGTTGTGGTGATGGTTACGTGCGAATACATTCTATACCACATCCTGAAGCACTTCCTCACTCTTATCAGCACTTTATTTATCGCAATGAACCAACAGTCACACTAACGCCACCAGGAGTTGGAAATTCTGTAAAAAATGAAAAAACTATTTGTAAATGTATTTCTTGGATTAAGACGACAAACCAGAAATATATCGCCGGTGGATATGGTAGTGGTTTGATTGCTGTTTGGGATTTGGCTACAACTTCCACTTTATTATTAGTGAATGAAAGTACAATACGACCAAAATATAGTTGGATCGGTCACAGCGCTGCTGTTAATAGTATTAAATGGATGAATAATGGTAACAATCATTTTGTTGCTTCATGTAGTTTTGATAGATCAACAAAGCTTTGGAATTTGAACGATTTAACTATTCCTGTAACAACTATTCGAAAGAGTTTATTCACCGCTATTGACTTTCATCTACAATGGTGTGGTATTTTTTTAGCGAATGATGATTGCTATCTAGGATTTCAAAATAACGTTTCTTTCAAAGACTTTGGTTATTTAAATTTTCACTCAAATTCATTGACCAGTCATAAAAGCTGTATTTGGGATTTATCTTTCTCTGATTGGTTGAATGCTTGTGCGAGTGTTGATGCCGCCGGAGAAGCGGTTATATATCCCAACTTTCAAATAAAATCTGATCGAAAATCAAAACGAAAATTGTTTGATAGAATTCCTTTGTATCACATTTGCCCAAAAATACTAACAGAACATAATTCGCAGAATAACAATGCAAAAGAAAATACGTTTGAGAGAGTTATTAATTCTAAAGAATTGCCTCTTAGATCTTATTCTGACTTTACAGCAAAATATGGTTTATTATTTAATGACTTTTGTTTGAATAACATAAATGCGATACCGATGGAAGAAATAGAGCGCATACGATTGCCTTCAAATATGCAATATCAACGATTAAGTGATTATCCACTCATTTCAATAAATAAGGTTCGTTGGAATCCGAATTTTAACAGTTATACATGGATTTTGACAGCAACTCAAGCAGGAATTTGCAGAATATCTTGTGTTTCTGTTCTCGACCCCATTAAATGCGATCCACAGCTCAATGTTGAATGCGCTTAAAAAGGTATGTCTTATTACTTTTTTCTTATTAATGCTTATATTATGCAAATTGAACCTATGCTTATCTTAGTACTGTAATACAGTATATCTTATTAAATACTAATGAGTGTACTATACTTTAAATAAATTTTAAAAGGTGTGATTAAACCATACTTGAGATAGATTTTATATGGTTTAATGCTCAATATTACTGAAAGTTCTAAGAGTTTTTGTGTAGATTTTATCTAAAAACTTATCATTAGAATTTATTTTAAATGATATGTGCATTAAAAAGTTACTCTAAAATGTTAGAAAAACGTAATATGATTAGTATTAACAATTATGTTTCAATAGAATAAACATCTAAATATTAACAAAAAGTAAATTATTCTATTATGCTTCAAATATGAATTATTAATTTTAACAAATTTAATAACAAATCAACAATTTGACCAATTTTTTCTATTAGGATTTTATAACTTAATAAAACAATAACATATTAATAGTATATTTAATTCAGTATAATATTAACTATTAAATAATGAATCAAATTGGAAGCGATTTATCATTGTTTAATTGACACTTTTTGCCGACTAGATAGTATGTCATCAATTTTCCCTTTCCTTTCACAGTAACCAAACCTCTTTGCTCAAAAATATAACCAAATTCTTGCAGTATTTGCGCAGTTTCTTCAACCACCTGTTAATTAAATTAATACAGAAATGTATCATTTATTGTATTAATATGCGATATGATTCTATTCGCTTTAATAAATCGCAAAAATACAACGACTTGGCTATACTACAGATTTGTATTCCTATACTTTTGCTTACTAAGATTATAAGCGTACGGTACATACTTGAATGGATCCTGCTTTGCCTGTGCTTTCCATTCTCGATGCTACGTTTACTGTGTTACCCCACCTTATTATCAGTATAAACAATATTAATAACTAATAATCTCTATGTAATAATTATTTATAGATCATACATATCATAATGTGGTTTGCGTGCACCGATTACCCCAGCAGTGATTGGACCTTGATTTATGCCTATAACACACACAAATAAGTGATAATCACACAAATATTAATCCAAATCAATGTTATTTTTAGTATTTTTAGTTACCCATTCTTAAAACAAAGTTATTAAAACTCTCTTTATTAATATTATTAAGAGTTTCTTTCAATGCGAGAGCAAATTCAGTTAATTGTGCGACGTGTGACCATTTTTGCTTAATAGTAGCGTCAGGTTTCAATGGTTCATCGCAGTTAAGTCCACTCGCAGCCATATATGTTGATGAGATTGTTTTAATCTTAATGATGTCGCGAAACTGTGGCTGTTCTAGCAGTGCGTCATAGTCTGATATAACCTCATTTAAAAACCGAAGACATTCCAAGCCCTGGTTGTTAACAGACTCTTCAGTATAGAAATCAGCAAAATTTGGCATCGCTGCAAATAGTACTCCAACCGCATCATAACTTTTACTGTACAACTCCTACATTGTAAAGTAGATGTCATATTGATTAATTATATACAAAACTATTAAAATCATTTTATTTTTGTCACTTATTTTCACTTTACCTCATCATTTTTTCTTTTGCCAAGAAAATGTATGGCAACGTGTGGCGGTAATATATTATATACCAGAGCCTCATTTTTACGTCTCATGTCAGCCACTTTCTCCTTTTGCTCGTCTATATCTTTTTGCCATAAAAATAATCTCCTCGACATTAATTCAAACTTTTAAATAAAAAATTTAAAAGTTTAAAATGAAATAAAACAAAATAATTGGTTGTAAATAAAATGATTACTTGTCTGTTAATAATAAATAATGCAATGGTTATGGTGGCGATAATAATTGATAGGTAAACATGATGTCCTAATATTGGTTGATTAATACCATATGTACTGATGTCATACAAACGAAATGAATGATTTAATTTAAAGAAATTAAGACAACATTGGGCTATGACTAGAGTGGAAATGACGAACATTTTCACTAAATAACTAATTCGAGTGAGAGCAGTAACAGTTAATTGACCTAAAACACTAAAATAATCTAAATACTGTGGAAGACGACAAAACTCGTCATAATATCCCGAAGAATGTAATGCTTGTAATGGTCGGCGAGAATTATCGATTGATTGGTTAATGAGATGATGGAAATCAGGTTCCTTTTCGCAGAATACATTTGTTAGAATATGCGCTGTAATCCAAACAGCTATCATACTAACGGCTATAATTAATCTAATCCATGCTTTTTCTTGAACAGCGCGAGATAACGTTGCGATAGGCTTTGGAAAAGAGTTGCATATAATCGGTGCCACACATACTACTGCTTGCGCATTAAGCACTGTAGCGCACAAAAATAATACTAAATAAGTGGATAACCGTGGAGTACCGATAAGTAAGTATATTATTAAGTAACACAATAATGTTAATGGTAAACCAACCAATGATACACAACTCGTGATATCGCGACTATACTGATATTGGTGTTCTAAGTTTTTATCTCGAAAACAAAGAGATAGCGGTAGAGTGTGTTCGCTTATATTTTTCTCGATATCACGACTCAGAAGTTCCTGATGCAGACGTCTTTTATATTCTTCGATATTCTTTACATCACAAGTCGAATTATTTAAATACTCTTCAGGCTGTTTTAATTTAGTACTTTCATGCGCCATATCTTCCGAATTATCGTTTACAAACAGCATATCGAGAGTTCCTTCGGGATAAGGTTTCAAAACACCAACAATAAAATATGTTTTAATAGAAGCCAAACGAATGGATTCTTCTCTTGAAGCTCCATCACCATCTTTCACTTCAAATTCTCCATTGAGAAAGCTAAGAGTAGTCTCAGAAATGTGGACCATTCCCGGCAAACCACTGCTTTCCATTCTATTTGCCAATTCAACGTCACGACTATATACATCGAACTGCCATTGTTTCTGTCCGAGAACACCAGCGAGAACACCACCAGTATGTATGCCTACTCTCATATCAACAGTTGAATTAGTTTGTTCTCTAACAGATTTGATAGCATCGACCATAGATAGACCCATATGAACACAGAGAACAGCGTGATCTGATCTTTCTTCAGGCGCACCACTGATACAATAGTAACAATCTCCTAATATTTTAATTCTTAACTGATGGTATTTTTCCGCTAATTTGTCAAATCTAGCAAAAAGTTCGTTTAATGTTTTGACAAGTTCTGGAGCGGGACATGTGGACGAAATAGCTGTAAAACCAACAATGTCTGCAAACAATATGGAAACATTCTCGTGCCGACTCATATAAATTTTATGAAACTGTCCCTCAACAACAGCCCCTAAATCTTGCCTTATTTCTGCTGCAACGTGTTTCGGCAGAACAGATAGCAATAACCGTTCCTGTTCTTCCGATTCTTCTTCCAAAACAAGTTTCACTTCTAGACTTTGACGCGTTTCAAGAAATGCCAACCTTTGTTGGCGTTCATAAAAAAAGAATGACATTGTTCCCAATAAATTGGTGCTTATAAATAGTAATATATTAGCTGCGAGCTAAAACAAATTACGAAAATATTGTTATAATTCATTTTTTAATTTATATTAGGGTTACACAAGTTGATGTGGAAGAGATTGTATTGGGGATACTACACTATTATAGACATGAAAAGCATAAACTTATTAAAATTATATTAAAAATTTTATTAAAATGTAATAGTTGAAAATTATCCTAATTTTTATATTTAATTTTAAGTAAAATTTTGCTTCTTTCGATTATTTAAAAAGTAACTAAATAACAAATCATGCTGTTTAACCCCATTCTTAAGCTATTAAACTATAGCAGCAGCTATGGTAATACCTGGACGTTCATCTAAAGGGTTGTTCTATAGAATATAGAAACAAGAACTACATATTCATAGAAACTCAGTTTTTAAATTTACAAGTAAACGTTAATTTTTAAATCATAAGATTTAGCATATATTTAACGGATATCTAAATGGTGACAATAATAATCGCTACGGAACGACGGACATTTGGTCAAATCCATAAGTTTAATTATTTCATAAAAATGGACTAAAAATTAAGATTTATATTTTAATTTGAATTAGCCAACGCTTTTGAAGCAAATTGTGAAAGTGATTGTATAGTTATAAAAGATAAATATAAAATATGGATAGATATCGATATGGTACGGTGTCTATCACTCTTCAATGGTAACATTTCAGTTCATGACAATGTTATTTGTGATTAAATCAAATGATAGATAAACAAACCTGATTTAGAAACAAATATTGGGTGTTTGGATATATTGTTAAACAAATAATATGAATGGCAGCCATAGAAGTGGTTAAAGCGCTGCAAACACCAAGTCTTAGAGGGAATATAACGTATGTGGAGTACGTGTACAACAAAATCCAAGCCACAGAATCACTAATAGTTGGCACTGAATATATCCATAGATCACAGATAATGTGAGCGATTTGCACGAACCATACTATAAATGGCATTATTGTCCATAATGTTGATGATATAGTATTGTTATTACGATAAATAGATAATGAGAGCACGATTAATGTGATGGCGAATGTCAACAATAAGATTGCCATTTGAGGTAACTTTTGCTGGGAATATGAGATTGAATATAATAGAAACAACACCACGTTAACGATTAATACGATAACTATAAGTGTTCTGAAGTCTGAACGCTTCTCATTCACATAATACTCGCCATACAACTGTTCCGCTTCTCGATCTGCGAACGCGAAATGCATGAAAGTTGGAAGGAATCGCTGAACACCAGAGTGGTCTATACTCAGCTCTGTATCGCCTCTTCGTAGTACTAATGATTGACGCTTACTGTTCGCACGATCATTGTTGTTGATTGTGTTTGACAATCGACGATCAATACGTGAATTATGTGAATGCGATTGCGATTCAGAGTCATTATCGGACTCAACTTCCGCACAATCGGTTAGACTATCCATCGCTAATGAATTAATAGCACTGATCTCTTTCACGCCATTACTACTAAAACATCGTTTAGTCATCGCATTTCCATAGGTTTAAACTTTAAATCATTAGACACTGTGTTGTACGATCATGTAATGGTAACGCATTGAGGACTACAAACACTGAACGTTAAAACGTTAAACCAAAAAACTAAATACACTTTATAGGTATATCGTAGCAACCGTTTTTCGTTTATAACGCTATCCCAATAGTGATCACCACTGCAGAAGCTCGAGTCCAGTCCAACCAATTCATATCTAGTGTAGTTTCTCACGTAAACTCTAAAAATCAATTTTTAATACACATTTTCCCATTTTTTTCTAATAAAATAAGTTTTCTAGAAAAAACTAACATGAAATATTAGTTTTCGTATTATTTGTAATTTGTGTCAGTTAACTGTATCTATAGTAACTTAAAAAAGAGTTTCAATAATTAAATTATGGGTTTAATAAAACTATTATTTTTTGCTGTCATATTTTTTCTTTCCTAATCTCCAATCATTTACTCGTTAAATATATAATGGCTATAAAGAAAAAGTTAACGTAAGCTTATAGTATAAAAATACTTTATTAATTGAAAAATTTACAATGAAATATGATCTAAAAAAAATTTTTACAAATAACTTTATATGAATTTAATGACAACCGCATGACTTAACGACCATGTTTTTATATTTTTTGAGAATGACATTTGAATTATCATCAAAATAAAGCACCATAATAGCTGATAACTTTGTTGGTGCGCAACACGGTTTAGGAACATTATAAGGATTCATGAGATGAACTAATGTCTGAACGATTGCGTGATTTGTGGCATTCATATGAGCATTGAGCGGAAAACTGCATTCACCGTCACAGAAAAATGCCGCATAACCATCGGGTGCTATAATCCAATCCTGCCATCCAAGGTCTCGAAAACTAACATAGAGAGTCCTTTTTTGGCAACTTCTTCCCGACGCATACCGATCGTGCGGATCTATAAATGTTTTCAATTTTATGTGATTTTTGGTTTTTCGCTTATACAGTATAATCGAATAAATTTGTTATAATTTAATTAGAATGTTCCAGTGTTTATCGGTATGGGGACTTACTTTCAAATTTTATAAATTTTATTGAGGGCAAGGGGTAAAAACTCATGGTATTTAGAAACACTATTTGGCCCATTTTTCGGTTTGGGAGTCGACCCCCACGTGGAACATACTGATAATTTAATAACTACGGAAAACCTACTTAAGTAAGGATTCCATTCATCAGAATCGTAATATGATACGTCTGACCTTTGCTTCTTTCGTGTAGCTCTGGTTCGTCTAATATGTGTGTTTAAATTGGTTTTCAAAAATGCAATCATGAATGGTTGTTGATATTTCGGTCCTTTTGTGCCAACAATACCGATTTCGTATGGATTAATCTCTCTTTCTAAATGTTCGTGTAAAAAACAAACGCTAATTAATGTATAGTACATTAAAGATATGATTTGACAATAAAAACAATTCATGCGAAACAATTTAAATGCAAATGAAAAATATAACAAAATTTTATTAATAATATAATAAAACTTTATATAAAAGTAAGAAAGTAAATAAATTCCAATGGTATGTGATTTGAAATTAAAGTTTGCTTTAGTCCTCCGGGAAAATAGAAAATATTGCTGTATTACACACAACTGCAATGCAAATTGTGTTTGCATTATTTGTTAGACTATTTTAATCATTAGCTTATAGAGATTATTCAAATATTTTTAAAAATTTTCTCGATAAAATTAAAAAAATGTTCACACGATAAACATGTTTACGTTTAGATAATATTACTTGTATTTATTTTAAAAACATAAGATTACATACCTAACTCGTTGGCTCGAATACGTAAATATAATCCATAATTTTGATGCGGAAATGTAACCCAAGTAATCATAGGTCGGGTTACATTAAAAACGATCCATCCTTCTTCGTTCGATGCTGTGATATTCGTGGAGTCCACGTAATTTAAAAGTTTGTCTTCGGGATCGTCACCGCGTGAAAGATAATACAATGTCAATTGATAGCTGAAATTAGTTGGGAGTATATTCCCAGATAAGTCACGAAACAGGCGTAATTGAGCGTTCATAATGCTTTGGTCATTTGCCACTTCGCTAACATCGAACCAAAACCTTCTATCTTTGTCATGCCGTAATTGTGGCGCCTTTTCATCGATTTGATTAACGAAACTGATTATAACATCCGAATCGTTGATAGCATGTAAGCTGTTATCACTAAGAGTTTCTCCTTCGATCACAACGGGACCAACTCTTTTATTAATCTTTAAATTACCGCTTTCCTCGTCAAGAAATGATTTATATAAGTCTATTAAATATTTCGGCGCTGAATTATCGGTGCCTATGATTAATAAATGATTAAAAATACGCAATGAATTATAATAACCTACGTTACCGTGCGTTTTGGGTTTAGGCCTGTGATGAAGACCAAGTAAATTAAGTATTTCGTGTTGCATCTCATTTTTATCGCGTGACGGCAAGTATTTGTAAGCTATTGTTTGCTCTAACTTATTGTCCGCATAAAACAATATTGGAGATAATGATGATGATAGCGCTAATGAGTGGTGATCACGTTTACATAATAACTCGAGTGAAACAAGTACTGCGATCATCACTTTCAAAGTAGCCATTTCTGAGAGAGAGAGGAGACAACTCTCACTCAAAAGTAGTTATTCAGCTTTTCAATAATTCTAAACCACTATTAATGTTACACAAACTTTTTACGCTAACAAACTTTTGAAAATCCTTTATCTATTATATGGACTGTTCCAGTACTTCACTGGACTATGAGCTTTCAAACATCTCATCTCAACTGGGAATATATCTTTACAGGTGTGCCTCAAATATAAGCTCATAATTCTACACTTAAGGTTAAACTTTTCTTCGTCCAACCAAATTGTTGCTTTAACTTACGCGTTCCACTCACAATGTTTAAGATTGAAAGTTGAATTTGTGAATGAAAATTTTCACTTGAAAATGGTTAGGTTTACGTGCAAAACAATTACATTCAATACTACCGCATACATACTACGGTACATGTACTGTTATAGTACATACTAACGTGTAAGCATTAAGTATACCCAATTTTGTCACAAAATAAGTTATTATTTCAATTGAAAATAAATTATAAATAAATAAATGGTTCGAATAATTATCGTAATTAATGAAATATATAAATTTGATTAATTCATGTCTACTAAAATAAGAATTTAAAAACTTTTGATTAAATTGTAAGAGCTAAATATGAAATAGAAAAGATAGTTACAGTATTGTGCTTTCTTATCGTAAATTAAAATTAATTGTTAACATTCCCGATAGATTTTATTCGAAAACGGAACAATTTATAGCATTTTGTGTTCGTTTTTTACTATCGAAACGTAAAATCTGGCGAAAATACTTTAAATATTTCGAATTATAACTACAGAGCGATTGACTCGTAAGTTTCAAATATTTATAGTGCAGTCGTTTGCAATAACAGGTGTATAGAAGATTACAAAAATACCGGAACTTTTGTCATACGGTTTATCCCTTTAGGTTTGCAAACCCTTAAGGACTAGTAATATTACATTAA
>JAQIXJ010003556.1:0-12518 GCA_034700185.1 Phthiracarus laevigatus | reverse complement strand
TAGCTTAAATAATTCTTTTGAATCTTCCAGTATAGTTATTAGAAAGTGAGCTATCTATGAATGTTTCGTTCTTGTTTTATCTGAGTTTGCAAATTTGTTAGATATATGGATTTGACTATGTCCGCTTGTCCGTCCTTCCGTCTGTCCGTCCTTACGTCTGTCCGTCCTTCCGTCTGTCCGTCCTTCCGTCTGTCCGTCCTTTCGTCTGTCCTTCCTTCCGTCTGTCCGTCCTTCCGTCTGTCCGTCCTTCCGTCTGTCCTTACTTCCGTCTGTCCGTCCTTCCGTCTGTCCGTCCTTCCGTCTGTCCGTCCTTCCGTCTGTCCGTCCTTCCGTCTGTCCGTCCTTCCGTCCGTAGACAAATAGACAAAAAACTGGCAAAAAAATACATTTTCAGGCAAACATGACCAAAATTAAGAATAAATCATGAGTGGCATAAGCCGGTTTTAGCCATAACGATAGTAATTTTTGTACTCAAAATGGCAAAACATTACAGAAAACTGGACGAAATTAGAAAATCTAGTCTAAAATGACAAAAATTAATTAATTCTAAATGTGGCAAATGCCGGTTTTTGCTGTATAAATATTGACTTACAGACTAAAAATGGTAAAAAAATAACCGAAAAACTGGCCGAATTGGGAAACACTAGGCTAAAATGAAACAAACTTGATTAATAACTCAATTGGCATATGCTGCTTTTTGCAGTAAAAATATGAATTTTTAATTTCAAAAAGGTCGGAAAATCTAGTCAAAATAGTGGAATTTCGACAAAAATGTCAAAACTTAAAGTGGCATATGCCACTAATAATCGATAATAAAGTTATTTGTTTTTAATGTCATCTGCTTTTAACATAATTTTAAACTTATAACAGAAATATTAAATAATGGAAGCAAGCGAACGAAGAGATAGAGCGACCATATACTATCTTAAATTTAAATAGCAACGTCAGATAAAATGACAGTATCGAGCTTGTTTAATGTATTAAAACCATTACTTAATCACAAAAAATTTTTAACAGTTAATAGATATTTTAATTTGAATTGTTCACTAGACGTCAAACTTGTCTGAAATAATAATTACACTTAATCTTTAGTAAACTCGCCTGTTTTTGTTTTTATAATTAAAGAAACCAACTTTTATGCGAATATTAATTGAATTAAATTTGATTTGATGTGCGCTTAATTAATAATTTTAAATCCCAATACATTAATACTATTAAAACGAAATAAAAATGAGTGATTGCAACGAATTTAAACTGATAACTATCTATTCCCAACATTTAATCTTATAACTATAAAGCACTTTTAATAATGTAATACAAACCAAACCTTTTATAAAATCATGTTAAACTGATCCAATCAAACTAAAAAAATCATCTAAATATGTTACAATCAGTTATCTATTTAGATGATCAATTTATATTTCCAAATTATGATCTACTGTTTACAATCGCATTGACAACTTTCCTAGTTTGTTACTTGTCAAATAATAATACTCAGCTGTCAATTGAAAAGAATATTTTAATCAAAACAAATAAAGAAGTAGATTTATAATTCAGATCTGCAAAAGTAAAAATCAAAAAAATTAAAATCGTATGTGAAGGTTGCTGAAGGTTTTGTAATTTCTTACTGATTACGTTTAAAGATGAAACAAAGTTGAAATATTTTAATTGTTTAAAGACATTAATAATCAAGCAAACAAGCTGTTGAATTTACAACTTATTTGTCGTAAATTCCTAATAACTCTTCGCAAAGTTATTTGTATGTGCATAAAACAATGTGAATATGTAAATTTAAGTTTTTAAAATTTTGTAATATTAATTCTACCTCTAAAAATTCAACTATTGATATATTTTATAATCGATAATCTCTTGTTTAAATATTGATTGATTCATCTGTTTAGATCGTAGTTGAGTCAATTACTCTTATTTGTAATATCCACCGAAATTTTTAACAATTACTCTGCTTTTGTATCAAATAAGTAGGGTTTTAAATTGTGTTTTGTTTGATTGATGAATTATACTTTTACATGCATTGATTAGTCTAATTAATTAAAATATGTTACATCTCTAAAAGGCGAATTCTCACATACATTTATTAAATTGAGAAAGGGAAAGTAATTGGAATTTGAGTAAAGTATTCTTAATCTTTTACACATTTTAAATGAGCTTCTACTCGAAAATATATAATAGGAAATATTTATCAAGTTTTCATTAACAATTAATAATCGAAATATAATAAATTGTACTAATCGTCCCATCAAAAGGTATTTTAAATCCTGGATTACATTCATTGCTAACTAGTATCTTTGATTTTTTAAAAAATTAAAAAAATAATTATATAATATGTTGTAAATTATAGTCTAGTTTAAAGAAGGTTTGTTCAACTTTGAACTTTAAATTTTGTTTTTCTTGTACTTTTTTTTTAGTTTCATTTTAATATAGATTGTCATTTGATTTTTTTTGTTTTATTTTCAATTTTACTTGCTTTTATTTGAAATTTAAATTTTGCTTGTTTTCTACTTTTGATTGTTTATTAGTGTAAGAAAATTGTCAAAATATTATAGTAAAATGAAGAAAAGATTGTCAACGAACCCAAACAATGATTGTCAACGCCAGGAGTAGTTGTCATCATAAAATTTAGTGTTAGATCTGTGCTCATTCGCCCACAAATACATCAAGACACATATCAACTTTTTCTACTTTATAAAATTTAATTTAGGGCTATTAGTAACAAATAAAATTAACAGAATATACCAGATTCCATATTTTTGTAAATCCTTTTTTATATATAAATATTTAAATGAATAGACAAAGTGTTGAGATTTTTTATAAGGTAATTTGTTACATAGTAAGAATAGCGATTTTCCGATCAACAAAAACCCACAAGTTTTACCGTTCTCCTTACTTCTAATAATTTATTGACATTTCTATATCTCAAATTATATAAATTGAAAAACTTTATATGGAAAAATACACAATTTTAATAAGAGAAAAGTTACTTATAAAAAACTAATTAAACAAAAAAAATATATTGTGCTGAAATTTAAACATACAATTATATTTGTTTATGAAAATTTAACGATTTTGTTTTAACAATCCAACTAATTAATTGATTTGCAATAAATTTATTTCGCAGTTCACATTAGCAACAACGCTAATGATTCTTTGTTAAATTAAATTAATAATGAAATATTGGCTAAAGAATACAACAAGATTTTATATATGGAAATGTTATTAATTATAAAATAGTAACAAATGTTTGAATTTTACCGTATTTAATTGAAATATTTATTAACAATAAAATATCAATAATTTAAAATCGGTTTAGTCATAATATTTGTCTTTGGTAATCTATTTTCAGATAGAATATGGTCGCTCACTTACTAAATTGGTTAACTAATCGTTAGTTTATTTCACTTTCAAATCTTTGGTTTTTATTGATTTTAATTGTTTTTCCAACACAAAATATTATTAATAACAAGAAAAACTGAAACGACCACTTTAAAATGATTCTAGTTTGTTAGTTTTTATTATTTATTATAACTCTTTATGTCTCTTGACATTTCCTTAGATTATTTTTTTATTTGTTTCAATAATTTTGTTTTTACAGATTATTTTTTTTTATAATTAAAATTAGTTGTTAATAAAAGGAAAGATAAATGGAAATTTTTTTGAGTTTTATTGATTTTTCAAATCTGCATTGATTGATAGTCAAACTAAAAACTTGAATCCTATTATCTGTTAAATTTAAGACTAAAAATATCTAAACACAAAAATGCAGAAACGAAACATTCATTGATGGCTATCATTTTTATAAGGCAATGAATATGGATGTAGCAAATATACTATTTTTAAAACCAATATGGAAAACTTCAATCCCTTAAAAAATATAAGTTTATCGACACCGGGATAGACGGCATTAACGGAAGGTCAGACATTGTCTCTTTATAAATTGGTTAAAGCTTTGAAAATCTATTTGAAAATTACGAGCTATAAGACATTTTAATAATAATTTATCTGTATTTTGAAGTATTTCATAAAATAATAATAATTTTTTAACCAGCCAATTATTTAAATAATCTCAAAATTTAATAATTTGTTATTGTACTTCTAAAAACAATTTGTTAGGAGTTCCCTAGTTAATACTGTATTCATAAAGATATTAAAACATAGCTCTATTTTACTCATGATACAATCTTAAATTTAGTTTATTAATTTAGATAAAAGTTAAAAATAAAGGTTACGCAACAACTTTAAACGAAAAGCTTTTAATTCTTTTGTAATAATGAATAGTATTTAAATTATTTGAAACCAAATGTAGAGACCTTTAAACTTTTTAATAGTTTACAATAAGCATGGAGCACTTATACAATAAACATATATTTAATTTCTAATTTGTTATTCAATGTGTTGATTTCAAACACGTTTGCTAGTTTAACTTAAATTTTAATTTCGATTTTTAGTACATAACTAAAGTTTGTTACGGGAGTCTAATTGGATTTTTCCTTTCTTGTTTTTAGTTGTGCAAATCGGTTTTTTCAAAATTTTTTAATTAATTTTTTGCATAAATTAAACTGCTATTACCAGGTTAAAGTAAAAAAGCTTTGCCTCAAATGACATAACAGTAGCACAAGAGATTGGAAAAAGTGAAACATATGCTTTCAAGAGATTAACGTTTTTTGTTGCCAAACCTTTTCAGGGAAAATTATTATTGCCGTTAAAAGAGTTTAGGGTAACATATCAACCACAAAATCCCTTAATTGGATGTCTTCTCAATGATTTTCAATGCAATTTTCCACGTTTTGTTGGCATTTGCTGCAAAACATAAAGTGTTAAAGCAAAGATGTGTAGTTCATTAATTGTAATGCGCACTGTATTAAGGCATTAAAAAATATTTATTTCTTAATTCTAGTTATGAATTAATTTTCGATGTTCCAGTGAAGTGTTAAATATTGATTTTTAAAATAATTAAAATTTATCATTTTTCAATTCGAACTCTAATTTCATATTAAGAATTGTTTTTTATCCTTCCATTTCATCTCAATCGATTTTGAATTACAGTTTATAATTAAATCGTAAATTAGGTTTTTTAAATTATCAATTCAATAGAATTATACTTCAGTTAATTATATTTAAAAGATTGGGCCTTTGTTAGTACATTTGATGTTTTTTAATTATTTATATGATAAATGAGATGGTTTTTGATAACTTTAAATTCCTAATTAGAAATAAACTTTATTTTGCTTAGAATTGATTAATCCAACAAATGTTTACTTCACTATAAATATAATAGACTTCTGCAAAATAATGAATTGACTATTTTTGTCTGATTATATTTAATAAATTCATAACAAAATTACACATAATTATAAAATAGCGAGTGATTTATGCATGTAAATAAAATATAACTTGTCACAGTGACGTTGAAACTCGTTAGTTTACGAATTTATTAAAAAGCTTTCATTTAAGTGACAAAAATCTGAAAATGAAATTAAATTTTCATTGTAAATATGAGAACTAAAATTACAAATTTCGGGTAAAATATAGTAAAATTTGTTGTATTATTTTGTTATATTCTGAAACTATAAAAAAATTTCAACTTACTAATAATAAAATAAACTAATTACAGCTGCAAACAGAGAGAAGTAGCGACCATATGATAACTTAACTCAACCTTACAAAGTATTTTCAACATATCGGATTTTTCTAGTTTTAAATTGAAATCTAATTTTTTAAAAAAACTATGTTGAATTATTATCAAAGTTTTCCAATTAATTTTTCCTGAAATGAGCACAGAATACTCAAATCCATAAATCTAACAATAGTGCAAAATAAATTAAAATAAAATAAAATAAAATAAAATAAAATAAAAACGACGCAATCTTCACTTTTAATGGGTAATGGCATTCTTATGTAACAAATATCTTAGTTTTTTATATTCTTAAAAATGTATAATGCTAATTTCTTACACTAATATGAGAAATAAGACAAAATTTTAGAAAGATATGATTTCTGCACACAAAAAGTGTCGTTATCATATTTTATACTTAATTAAAAAGGTTTTTTTATTCAACCTCTTTCCATAAGTTTATAAGATAAACTTTTGTTTAAACCCAGTGTCATTTACTTCTTTTGATTACATTTTTTAATTTGATTCAAGACCTTATAATTGTGTTATTAATCAATTATAATATTAAAATTTTATTAAAATGAAATAGATAAAAGAAAGTCACATTGAAAATAATACTATTAAATAGATATAAATGAATAGATACGGTTATAACACTTGACTTTGTATCAGGTTGTCCCAGAGGGGGTTTTGGAGGGGGGTTACCATCCCCCAAGAGTTTATCAACCGGATAAGAAAGATAATACATAGGTGACACGTGCTTGCAATTCTTTGCTGCTGTATAACTTATGTAATCTTTATAAATATATATTAATTTTAATGAGTATTTTGTCACTTTAATTAATGACAAAACAAATATTTAACTATCCCATCAGTTTAAGTATTATAAGATCAACAATTAACATGCCTAAGACATTTTAAACCGTCGTTTCACTAATCCAGTAAAATGGCTTTAAAAAATATATTTATCTAGCACATTCTTGAACGACAGATAAAACACATGCAATCAACTTACAATTACTAGTTTGTATCTAAAATTTCATCTGTAAATTGATCCAGCGGATATGGAAGAAGATACATATGTGACACATGCCATGAACTCTCTAGCACTAGGAGCATTGTTTTTTCACTTCTTGAGCTTTATTCTGAGGACATGAGAGAAGATACATTTGACACGTGCCAAGAACTCGCTCCCACTAGTAGCATATTATTTTCACATCTTGAGCTTGCTAAATCGGAAATGGGAGAATATACATAGATGACATGTGCAATAAACTCTCTTCCACTTATAGCAATGTTTTTTCACTACTTTAGCTTGATCCAGCAGACATGCAAGAAGGTGCATAGATGACAATAGCCATAAACTCGCTTCCACTAGGAGCCTTGTTTTTGCACTTCTTGAGCTTTAGCCAGCGAACAAGGAAGAAGATATATTTGACACGTGCCATGAACTCGCTTCCACAAGGAGCATTGTTTTTTCACTTCTTGAGCTTGATCAAGCTGACATCAAAGAAAATATTTAGATGACACTTGCCATGAACTCGCTCAAGATAGGAGTTTTTTTGCAATTGTAAGTTGAAATTAGACAGTGAAACAACTAATATTTTGTTAGCACACAACTAATTGATATTTATCTCGTACATAACAATGTGTTAAAAAATATTTAATTTTTCATATTGCCAGTCGTATAATTTTAAATCAATATCTGTGTTAATAACAATATTTTTCGAAAAAATCTATCAAATGAAAGCGACAATATACTTATATATTTGTTTGTTTCTACACAAGTGCAGCTTTTCAATAAAGGCAAAGTTTTTTAAATAATCTCAAATTTTACTTGGTATATCTTTAAAATTTTAATGCACCACTTTGTAATAAAGTTTACATAAAATAACCAATTATTAAGTTTTTAAATAAATTATATTTTATAATTAATTTTATCGACATACTTTCTAGTATTTATCTAAAATTGAAAATTAAACCAAAATTTTTATCTAACTTTGAAAAATCAGCTATTGGATTTGACATGTCTGTAACTCTGTCTGTCCGAAAATCTGTAGACTTTTTTTAGATCACAAATTACGGGCAAAAATGAAGATTTTTGGTTCAAAATTTGGCCTTAACTGAGTAAAAATCTTCCAAAATTGGCTAAAATAGGCGCAAAAGTTTGTTTAAATTTGGACAAAAATAACTAAAATTGGTGAAAAACATGTCGAAACAGACTCAATCGGTTCAAAAATGGTTAATATTCGGGCAAATATGAGTTTAATTTGAAGTCATGCGTCTAACTATTATTCTAAAACATGTAAAGACAAGAGCCTTATTGTTTCTTTAACACAATTTTGATGTTACCTCATCGACAGCTAAATTATGAATGAGTTAAAAAAATCTAAACTCTCATTAAAGTACTATTTATAATAATGTTTTAAATCACACAAAAATTTTTATCGAAACAAAAATTATAAAATGTTTTGTTTGTTTAAAAATAGAAATCAATAATGTAAGCCAACAATAGATTTAAACTCAAATCGAGCGAATTACAAATATTCATTATTGTTTTGTACTTAAAAAAATATTTGTAAAAATAATGTTTTTCTTGAGAAACAATTTGTGTATTTTACTTAGATAATTTTTCTCCTTAAAATTCACCATATTTCGCCCACAACTAATGTGGCTCCGTTTCAATGTAACATTGGATTAATATAAATCGCCTTAATTAATCGATCTAATTAAAAAAATTATTTGCAAGAGAATTATTCCTGTTTGCAGACTTATTTTCGTTCATTATTAATTATTTAGCTTTAAAGTAAATATACAGTTTTCAAAACAAACAGATATAACAATTAAAGTGAATAAGCCTTACCAAATAATAACTGATCACATATTCGGGAGAGTTATGCATTTATAAAAAATGAAACCAATTATTTAAAAGTGGTTTTATTTTTATTGTTGTAAACGGTTATTTTCTTTTTCGTTAAAAAGTATATATAATCAATTAATAATCTTAGTCTTTATAATTACGATTCAAACGGAATAACCAGTTTAAATTATTGGGCATCTACAGAACAAGGTCGTCAATAGTAGATCATTTTAAACAGTACGCTTAAAACCAGAAATTTTACTTATTAAATATAAGATGTTTCAATTAATAGATGTACAAGCTATAAAGCTGTGTAGTGTTATAAAAAGTTGATTTTCTCTTATAAATTGAATTAATAAGTATTATTTTTAGAATATGGTTAGACTAAGTTATGCTTAGTTTGGTTTTGTTCTGTTTGGTTTGGTTTGATTATATTTGATTAACTTAGTTTAAGCTAAATTATTAATATATTCATTACTATTTGTATTGTCAAATAAAATTTTATTGATTAAGAAATAGAGCATTAATTTTTATTTGTTTCTCACATTTCACTATTTATCCCTTCGTTTACTAGTTTTAAATAATTCAACTCAATATTATTTTGATTAAGTTTATTAAAATTAACTTTAAATAAATTTAATTAGTTCTCGCAAAAGATAAGCATTTTAAGTTCATGGAAATGTCATTGATTTTAAATTTAATTTTATTGTTAGAACTTTTTAATTTCATTTAAAAACTAGTATTCTTTAAAAAGCAAAATTTTATTATTTTAAATAGATTCGAGTACAGTGTTTATTTATATAATTTTTTATTTGAATAGTTCTATTAACTTATTTTAAAAAGGAAAAATTATTGCTTATAGCCATAGATATAAGTTTAAAATATATTCATGATAAAATTATTCCTGTACAAATAAATACTAAATGATGAATAGTCATGAAAAAAAGTAGCAAATCTTATATTTTATATGAATTTACTTGACTTTTATGTAAGAAATCAGATGGGTTCATTGCACAATAGTACTTTTACCGCGAAGATTCAACTCATCCTAAATTACAAATTAATTACTTGGAATTAAAATCATAATTTTAACTATTATATAACATTACGGTTTTTTCAATATAGGGGTAGTGAGTGTGCATCTTATTTTATTCGGAAATTTTGACAAATAATAATTAAAAAGCTTTAATTGAAATTAAAATTAATCTGGACAGCAATATGTTAAGTTTTTTGTTATAACAATATAAAATATTTTTAAATTTTAGCTGTCAAATCTTTTTTGAAACGTTTAGATGTAGTGCTCTTAAAAAAGGTTAAAAATTCGAAAATAAATATGTTTCGATTTTAATTTTAAATTTTTACAATGTCGACTATCTATTTGTTTTAATTATGGTAAGCTAATAAAGTTTAAATTTTTTATTTCGTAAAGAAATATTAAATGTGATTTAGATATGTTTGATGTATATGATAGATAGAATAAAAAAGTTTAACAAAAAAATCGTAGGTTTTTGGTACTTACTCTACCCTTTAATCTCAAAAAAAACCGAAAATTTAATAAATCGATTTTTCGGTCGAAAAACTTAAATTAAATAAATGTATGCAAACAAATAGAAGTCCCAATGTGTCTAAAATTTAATTGATTTTATTAAACAATTTTTAAAAACAACTCTGATGAAATATTTTTGTCCAATCTGTTTTCAGATATTGTTTTAGATCCTCAAGATTTAAAAAAAAATCTTCAGATAATGGATGTATCTTTATTTTTATTTAAATAATGAGATATGATGTTTATAACAACATTAAAAAATAT
Organism: Phthiracarus laevigatus; assembly: GCA_034700185.1. NCBI lineage: Eukaryota > Metazoa > Arthropoda > Arachnida > Sarcoptiformes > Phthiracaridae > Phthiracarus > Phthiracarus laevigatus. The sequence goes on along the minus strand of JAQIXJ010003556.1, from coordinate 2,219 downwards.
GTTTAAGCTTCTCAGATTTTCAAAGTGCAGTGTTTTCTGTAGAAATCATTTAGTAACACCTGTATCTACTTACTTTTATACTTAATATACTACAGTGCAAGCATTTCTATTTATACGTATTAGGAACATCTTCTTCTTAATTCTTTAACACTGTGTATGTTATAGTGCAATCAATTCTACAGAAAGCTAGTATTGACACACTTCTCTTAAAGGACAAGTATTGAATATGCTATAATTCATTGAAATATTAAACAAAAGATTTATTTAAAGAAAATACTAAGCTCTTACAAAGTAAATGCTAAGTATTTAAGCTATGGTATATAAGCCATCTAACTGGACGAACAAAATCATTAAAGTATTTTATATCGAACTGTTTGATTGGAACTTTGTCCACTTTAAAATTTGTTTACACATTACTTCATAAAAAGGTAAGTTATTGAGAACATAATAAGTAAATAAGTATTAAATAATTTTTATTTTCAGATGAGTGGTATCGATTCATAATTATTTGTTCTTTGCACTAAGACCACATTTGCCTAATTAGTTTGTAGATAATGGCAGCACATCAAAGACTTGGATGCTGTCACATTTTTTGTTTCGATTGTGTCATGCCAATTATTTATCATCAGACACCTGTTTGTCGATTATGTCGTGCAGTGATCGTTGTATTTGAAAAAAATTGGCATCTCAAGATTGAAATTGGTTTTGACAGAAAAAACATTTATGGCTGTGGAGAACAACCGAATTTTGCAATTTGCTAAACTACCAAGTAAATTGCGAGTTTCAACCATTCGAATATGGTTTTGGTTGTGGCTATAAAAACTTGTCGTTAGCTGAATGAATGTGCATTGTTCTACCAGGTTATATTCGAGTCATCTGTATGTTTTACATCTGTATGTTAAACTAGTAGCCATTTATTTTAACAATTGAAGTATTAAGCAAAGAAAACCTTTAACTATTTGATAAATAATTTTGAATTATTATGTAGCTGTTTTTTTGCGTTCAAGCCCGGTTCGCGTATACCAAATATTTTAAATTCTCCTTGTGTTTACCAACCAATTTTTTTTGATAATTATTTGTTCAATACTATTAATTCAATTTTTAACTCAAATTACAGTTTTTGTTACAATATCTTGACCCCAGTAACAACTAATAAAAACAATGGAGCTTAAACTCATGCATCTTAATTTAAATTTAGTTTATTAGTTATTTTCAACATATCCTATCTAGAAACTTGGTTAACTTTTATTATGATTAAAATTAAAGTATCATTAATTACAGCCATATCTTTATAAAACTGAACAGCCTTACGCTTAAATTACATTTTTAGAAATAAATTGAGTAAGCATGTTAAAGTTTTAAATAAATAAATAAATAAATTTTCTTGAACAGTAATATATCTGCTACCATTTAATCAACGTAACTAATAGTTTTTAGTCTGTTTAAAAAGTTAATCGAACTATAAGGAATTATTAATGTTAGTATAATTAATGTGAAATAAAATAATACTATAACTTTGGATATATTGTTAAACATGTGTATTTTAAAATATTTTCGACAATTTGAAAAATTAATTGAATCTAAACTGCAGTATTTGATCACACTAAACATAAATTTTTTATACGTTGTTAAGTTATTTATAAGTAAATGTTATTTCAATTGAATAAAGTTAACATAATTAATTCAAAAAATTGACTTTAATTTTGCTTCAAGTAACTATAAACATGTAAAATTACTTATAAAAACTTATAATTAAGGTACTTATTATTTAATGAATTAATATGTTACTCTATTGCTGATTGTTTTTTTGTGTTTTGTTTTTGGTATGTTCATATATACAAATATTTAAAATTCACTATTCTAGTAAAACAAAGCATAAATGATAATATAAGATGTACAAACTGAACTAAGATATGTTATAAAGACCCATTTAATATTACATTTAGTTTTGTTATTATCAAATTTACACTAAATATTTATGAAGTTAATTTATTTCCTGTTCTTGATAAAACTGTATTTTGCCGTTTATATCATTCAAAAGAAGTAATTTTTTCAAGATATAAATTTGATTTTAATTTTAAAAGATTTCAATATTTTAACTCATAGATAAAAAGCCAAAAATCATAGTGATTTGTAATGTTTGAGAGTCAAAAAGATAGCATTTGCTACTTTTTTATTTCATAAATTATAAGCATGTAATTATTATATGAGCACGAATT
>JAQIXJ010003555.1:0-12518 GCA_034700185.1 Phthiracarus laevigatus | reverse complement strand
AAATGGACAAAATTAATAAAATCATGTAAAATTAGCTAAAAATAAGAACAGGATATTCCCTTTTTTATAGTAACAAAATGGACAAAATTAATAAAATCATGTAAAATTAGCTAAAAATAAGAACAGGATATTCCCTTTTTTATAGTAACAAATTGGACAAAATTAATAAAATCATGTAAAAATAGCTAAAAATCTTTTATTAACTTAAGTGTACCACAAACCATCCCAATCAAATAGATAATTGAATTATTAAACCTATACTATTATGAATAATAAAGTTGTTATAATAAGATCTTTTCATTTATTCATTAAGCTTAAACCGTATTTGTTCGTCATTGGTTAGAAATCTTAGTTGGAAGTAGATAGAACATCTTAATTAAAATACGTTTCAACTATGATTTTGTCATTGGAAATATTTTCAATACATTCTTAAATATATTTAATAACATCTTTTTTTGTTGTATGTGCAAAGTAGCAAACTAGAAGAATAACGATATCTTTTAGATGAACTCCAATACAAATAATGTTAACAATTTTTATTATGAATTTTTTCGTGAGTAAGATATTATAATTGATTTTTGACAAGACTAGGCATCCATAAGATTTTCTTTCTTTTTAGATGATTATTGATTGAAAAAGTTAAAATTTTAGAAAAATGTTTCTTCGGTATCTAGTAACAGTTTCAACAAACTTTAGCTTATTTGAATTCATGTAGAATACAATTATAGTTAAAATTACAATTTGAAAAGTACAAAAGAAGCAAATTGTAAAAATTTAAATTCTATATTAAATCTTTAACTTAAGGTAAATTAAATGTTAATTCCAATTTTTTGCTTTATGTTTTTTAGTTCATTACAATTTCTTCATGTAAAGCTTTATTACAAGTTTATATATACTCAATATACTGCAATTTATGTTAATATAGCGTTTCTATATTAAGTGATAAATTAAAATTTTTTGATTTTTGATTTAAGATTAGCATTTATTTCAAACGGCACTACCAAAGTAGTTCAATTGTATAATGATTTTTATTTTAATTTTTATAAAATTATTTGTGAAACATGCAATTTTAATGATTTTTTATCTAATCATAGAACAGAGCAATGTCTCGCAATATTCCATTTTAATAACAATTTAATTTTTTCAATAAGTTTTGTTTTATAGTTTTATAACATTTTTTGAATTTTATCACATACCAGTATCAATGTTGTAGCTAACCTTAATGTGAAAAATGTTTTTCTGATGGAAAGCTTAAATGATTTTTGTGTAAATCTATTTAAAATATATAAAACGTAATAAAATCTAAAACAAAAATTACTAGATGCTATTGAATAAATTTAATTAATTGCTTAATTGTTGGCAAAGGTTTCTTCTATCTTTATTTTCAGTTTAAATGACAAAGGTTTTTAAGATAAAATTAAACTGGAATTTAAAATATGACTATTGGATCTTTTAAGTGCTTAAGGTTTCTGTTTCTTGTTACTCAAATGAGCTCAATATTAAGAACGAGCTTGTATTCTTTTAGTATTTTCAAAATGATATGATATATCGGTAGATTGTTGACGAGCATGACCACAGTATTTAGTTGGAAACCATAACTCTTCAGCGTTCTTAACACCTTAATTCGATAAGGGAAATCTTCCATCTCAAGGTCCGAAAGCGAGTCGTTATCAATGGTTCCGTCACCTCTTTCGACTTGGTTTTATCTGTTTACATTTCATCGTTTTCCTGTTTATAGATTAGTTGTTTGGCTTCATGTATTAAAAATTGTTTGATTTCGGAGTTGTGGTCTTTAATTCATGTCTGTGATGTCCAACGTTTTATGCATGAATAATCAGTATTCCATTAATTATAACAGCAGCTTAAAGCATATAAAATAATACAAAAGTTTTTAATTGTTGATATTTTTGACAATTTAAAAAACGTTTTGATATTGAAGTTTATAAGCATAACTTGGAATATAATTTCATTTGATTTTTAAACTATGAATATTAACACAGATATAGTCACCAATAGTGATATATCTTAAATTAAACTCTATTATTAATAATGGTTTATTATTAATATTAGTTTTGAGTTTTATCTAAAAGATGTTACCAGATTTTGCTTAAAGAATAACAATGTTGTCAAATACACAAAATGGGTGTTTAAATATGTTATGTCTCACTCTATCTCAAAAAAAATTTCTAAACGTCGTAGATATATAATGTTCACGTTTGTATATCGTTAATAAATAAATTTATAAACTGCAAAGTAATATGTATTGTTTACTTTAAGGCATAGTGTAAAGTATAGCAATTTATTATTGGAGAAGAACCAAAAGAAATTTTTTTGTACTAAAAGCATTTCAAATGTTAGTAGATAATTTAGTGTAAAATTGTTTTCTCTCCATTCCTAAAAAAAACATCTAGTCGATATTCCAATAGAATTACATTTCAACATATTAAACTAAAAATCAACTTCTGGATCTCATTAGATCTTGCAATACTTTTAGTCAATTATCAGTTCTTTTTGATTTGTGTGTCTATAATAGTTTATTAATTTCTCAAACATTAGTTTAATCTATTGTTTCTGTAACATTAATAAATATTTCAATAATCGTTAAGATTCTTATCAGAGTTCTGATTATTTATTTATCTATCACATTGATTGATTATAAATGAAATTTAGATTATTAATCTGCCATTCAGTGAATCATATAACTTCATGCAGTCGATAAGGTAAAACATTAAATAATTAAAATGTCTTGATAGCCTCTAAAAAACAAGTTTAAATGTTGCTAAATAAGAAGGATGTTATTCAAAATTCACATTACATAAACTTCAAAATTAAAACGAAATCGAAAAATTCAAGTTTGTTTTTGGAGGTTAATGATGCTGATTTACATAGACCAACACAAACCAAAGTTTTTCTGCATTAAATATTTTTTTAAAATTTAATTTCTAAAAAATTTATTGATCAATATGGCGAAATTTCTTTTTTATCAGAAATTAAAAACAATGCAAAAGTTGTTTCAAATAACTTTATTTATTTGCGGTCTTATTAAAATTAAGGCAAATGAAATATGTTAAAATCATCTTATAGCAGAAATTATAAGTATTAATATACTAAATAAACAAAAAGAAGTTTTTAAAAATTAATCGAGTACCGGCAACAATTTATTTTATTTAATACTAAAGTGAGAAAATATTTAACTTAAAATGGTAATAGTTTAGTTAATGAAACATTGAAGTTTCTTTTTTTCTAACTTTAATCTAATACATTAAAATCAGTAGCAGAGGAAAGGAACGAACTCACAATCTAACGCCACATCAGCATAGCGTTAATATAACAAAACATTATTCATTTACAGCTTTAAGTTCAATTTTTATTTACTTATAAAATGCAAAACGACTTTTGTGTGGTTTTTAGCCATATTTGGCAAACAATAAAAGTTTATTTGAAAGTAAAATGTAAAAATGATATTCATTTACAGTTTTATCGCTAAATCATTCCTTATAATTTAATTTTTTTGATGTAAATTGTAGTGTTTTACAATACATATTTAAATTTTAAATAAGTTAAATTTAACATTTTTATGTTTTATTTTCTAAACCGCATTAAAGTCTAGTTTAAGAATAATACTTTTCGTGTCATCAAAACCATTAGATCCAGCTATATAAGTAAAATCCTCAAGCAATCCATTAGACTTACAATTTAAGTTTATTATATCAAATTATATAGAATCTGTTTTTTCTGTCAGAAAATAGTTTAAATTTTTTCAAAAATAATAAGGTTTTAAAAAGTCAATTATTTTTACAAAAATATTCAAAGAACTTAAACATTTGTTTCTTGCACAAGTACTTCTAAAAACAATTAGGGTTTTCCCAGTTAATAAATTATTCATAAAGTTATTATAACTTGACTCAATTTTATTTATGATATAATCTTAAATTTAATTTATTATTTCTGTCTAGAGTTTAAAATACAAGTTTTGATACAATATTTAACTAATTGCTGTTAATTCTGTTTTGTTAAGAAATGCATTTAAATTATTTGAACCTAAATTATAGACCTCAAAACCTTAAACAGTTAACAATAAGCATTGAACACTTGTACTAAACATTGCAAATCTAACTTCTTTGGGTTTTTAAATTTTTATATGAGTTAAAAATACTCAATATAAAAGTGGTTTTACATAATTAAAATCATTATAATTACATTCTGACAGATAGGGGACTTTATACTATTCTATTCGTTTTTCCGACCATGTAAAACTAAAAAAAGAATTAAATAAAGTCAATAAGATTCAAAAACATCCAAAAACTTTATTAAAATATATTTATTCCTTTAGAAAAAAAATTAACAATTAAACAATTATGAACACTATTAATGCGCTCACTTTGATTTAAAATCAATTTTTGGCTTACATTATTGAGTTCTATTTTTAAATAAGCAAAACATTTAATTATTATTGTTTCGATAAAAACTTTTATGTGCTTAAAAACATTGTTATAAGTAGTACTTCAGTGAATGTTAAAGTTATTTTTAATCATTCTTAGTTTAGCTGTCGACGAGGTTATGTCGACGAGATACAATTAAACGCGTGTCATAACGTGTTTTACCATAAGTAGTAAGACGAGTGTCACCAAATTATACTCATATTTGCACCGACATTAACAGTTTTTAACCCAATTTTAGCCCTGTTTTGCCCCTATTTAAGCCAATTTTGCCCCACTTTTAGTCATTTTTGACCAAATTTAAGCCATATTTTGCCCCTGTATAAGCCAATTTTGACATTTTGACTCAGTTTTGACCCACTTTTGACATAATTATGGTCATTTTTGCCTGATTTTTGAGATCATTAAAAAGTCTACAGACAAAGTCACAGAGTCACGGAAATTGAAAATCTAATAGCTGATTTCTACATAGTGAGATAAAAATCGATAACTTTAGTGTCATAATTGTTCATTTAAAAAATACAAATTTATTCTTCAAGTTTGTTAATATTTTTATACTTTTTTGTGCCACTAATGATTATCATAAACTAACAAATATGTATAATAAATAATTTAACAAAGTTCGTGAGTAGGTTAACCAAATTTCTTAAAACTGTTTTTTAAACTTCAAAAAAAGAAATATTATTTATTGAATTTTCTGTCAATTATATTTTTTCGTTTTGTAAAAACAATTTTTAAATTAATAACTTGAAATTTAAAATGATAAAAAATAACACTAACTATTTCAACTTATACTAACTTGAACCAAAATAAAGTTTATAGTTTCAATTTTGATCAAACTATATCATGATTGTTATTTTAGATCAAATTGAAAAATTAAGCTTTAATTTTGAGGAACGCTAATGGTTTTGAGTTATCAGTGGCACATTTCTGTTTTGTGATTTTATATTTTTGTAGACTTTCTGTTCGTATTTTTTTGATTGCATTTCTGTGGAGTTTTGTATTAAATTAAGTAGATCAAATCGACATTGTTGAGGAAGATTTTGTAACTTTTTGTTTAATGAAACCGTTGAAGAAATAACATTACATATATTTTTGAAACTAATGAGTGACAAGTAAAAATCTGTACTTTGTTTTTATGTTTATTTAAAAAAATTGATCTGGCATAAAAATGTAATATAATGTAGTATAATGGACACATCAAAATTATCCACTAGTGCAACATCCCATTCTTTTTTTAACCACAATACGTCCTACAATTCTTTTTTAATACTTTCCGGAATATTTTACTTGTCGAATTGTGAAATAAATATGCTTCTGTATGCATTATTATCGATAAATTAAACTAAAGTCAACTAAATTATGTTTTATGCATGTTGAAACATAAACGTTGTGAATCATTTCGATATAATCGTATCCTTCAATTATATTGTTGTAAGTATTTTTATCTGTTATTTATGACAATGTTTACTTTTTCTTTGTTATAGGTAATCAATTCTTCTTCGTTAACTATGTTTAGATTCTTGTTTATTACTTCTTTGTTTTTGTTTACATCGTAAACGGTACTACATTTTTTAACATTCCCGGCATTGTTTCCATATTTATTTATGGAATTATAATCAGTTATATCTTCATAAACGGAATTACACTTCTCATCGTTAATGGTATTAGTCTGATAATTTTCACTGGTAACTGAATTTAATTTGTTTACATTCTCAATTTTGTTTACGGTTCTAACAGTTGTTTTGTTTTTATTCTTTTCTTAACAATTAAACAAAACATCGAACAAAACAGATTGTTTATCAATAAGCGTATGTTTCATTTCTGTTTTATTGGCAAAAACATTGTTCTTTCCCATAAGGAGTATAATACTTAGTATGCAGTATGTTATGACATAATTTTATAATGTTTTCCTTTATGTTAATATTTAGAAAGGTTTTAAATAATTATAATAGATATTTAAAAACTGCAATCGAAAATTATTTATAATATTACAATACGATGAAATGTTTGCTTCATTAATTATTGGTCGATGAAAATTATGTCATATTTTTAATTACAAATTAATTAATTATGTTGTACCCAACAGTTGATAAGCAACCTCAATGGAAGTTCTAGATAATGAACTGGGTGTTTGTTTTACGTTTATATTGGCTTACATTTATTGGACTATTTGTACTTCGTATGTAATTTTTCTTTTCTGTCATATTGTTTCAGTATTTCGTTGAAAGTGATCTAATTTTAAATAATAAAAGTTACTTCTATTTCAACGAGACTCGCTCTTTATATTTTTAATCATCTAACATTAAATATATTTGCATTTCCTAAAACTAAATTAAGTTTACATAATAAATAATTATAAATAACAGGTGCATCGAATTTTATAATTAGTAAAGAGTAAAACGAGATAACATCAAAACTGTTCTTCAAGCTACATCTTAACGCATGTTATCGGTATAGTTAGTTAGATGTTTAACACTAAATATCACTCATTTTTGATGATTTTTCATCATGTTTAAACATTTTTTCCATATATTTAGTCATTTTTGATATTTATTAAGCTTTGTTTGGTTCGAAAAAGCCAATTTGGATTAACTTTAAACCCAATATTTATACAGGTAAAATTTTTTATTTATAAAACTTAAGGCATTCAAATAAAACAAATTGTTTTTAATGTTTAAAGGGTATACAAAACAACTATAACAACATTTAAAATGCATATTTTCATTATTCAAAAGGCCCATAATAAATTTATCCAAATGATGTTATTACAAAGAAATTATAAGCAATTATTAATCAAATAAATTTCTTTTACAGTTTTTATTTTAGCAGTTTAATATGGGTGTTCATTCCATATAAGTTTTTCAATTTCGACATTTTTAAAGTTATTAATCCAATTGTATTTCCTTTAACATTTTTATATAGCAATTCGGCGCTACTTCCATCATGAAAATTGTAAAAATAACACTATTTAATATATATAATAAAGCATAATTACAATTTCTAAAATAATTGTTTGTAATATCATTGTTATTTCGTATAGCAGAACAAAATGCTTAGAAATTTTTAAAAATAATTTATTTGTATTCGTTTGATTCTGTTTTATAAGAATTTTAAGTTTTCTGTTTTTTAATTGAATAATTTCCTAAGTAAATCTTAATTTTAAAAAATTAGTTACTATTGTTTAATGAGTGTTAAATTGTCATTTGTAATACGATAATTTTTGGCAATGCAAAATTTTGAAGAAATGGTAAGAAGCCAACGATAGCAAACCCTAAAATTAAGTTTATATTGTAATATTATTTTATTCTTCACTTACAGTTTAAAATCTATGTTTTAATTCAACTTTATTTACACTTGAAAATAACTCACATTATATTCATAAGTTTTCAGTTAAATTGAACTACAAAGTCAGCTTTAGGTTTCTACTTGCAATTTTTTATTTCATTAATGTTGAATTCCACTAATGTATAAATTTATTTTTCATTTTATGAAGGGCAAATCAAGAAATCGTTTCAGAATTCAAGTTTCGGCTTTGTTTTTACTTAAATGTTGATTCATTTATTAGTTATTATTAGATTGTGTATAACTGTGTTTTTGAGGAATACAAAGTCTTGTATGCTGATGATCATACTTCTAATTATAACAAACAACAATTTACCATAAAAATTCTGTAAACTTTAATACAAAAGTTTTTAATCTGATTCATAGTTTATATGATATTATTAAAGTGAATATCACTACAAATGTGCAAATAATTAACATTTATAAACTTGTAATAATTTATATTAATTAGGTCATACAAAAGATTGTTGGAACTTTAGAAATTTCGATTTTTATTGTATTTAAATAACTTCCAAAATTCCTCTCATTTTAATAAACTTGTTAAAAAAATTATCATCAGTTAAAAATAAATTAAATAATATTTTTGGCCAATGGGATTTAATGATATAACCAAAAAGACAAACCATGAAAATTAAGTTGATATAAAAATACTGTTACCATTTATTTACTTTTTTCAAATAAAGTTTATTTGTACTTTATTAATACTGGTAGAGAACTAGTTGTGATTTAACAAAAAACAGTTTTATCAAGAGTTGGAAATAAATTATTTGCATAAAATTTTAGAGGTAATTTGAAAATATAAGGCCTTTCTGTATTATTATATGGGTCTTAAATTACATAACTCATTTTAATTTGTACACCTTTTGTATCCAATTTGTACTTTGTTATATTAAAATTAGGAATGATCAATATTTTTCGTTTGTTTAATAAAATTGATATAAAGTTTAATTTATCAGCAATTGGTCAATAAAAGTGACTTTTATCAACCTTTCAAAGAATGTGCAGCTAATAAATTATTGTGTATTACACTTCTAGAGGGAATGATTAAGCTAACTGCTTCTATGTTTTACAAAGCATAAGTAATTAATGATATTCTATTCTTCATTTTTTCTTTTTAATCTAATACGTCGGAGAAAATTATGAATTTGCCAAGAACAATCATATTGTCTAAGTTCTAACATGACTTGAGAAAAATTTAAATGGTTTTCAAAAAGAAATGAAATTTTTAAAAAATTTTATAAACTGTCTTTTTTATTATACGAAATGGAATCACATTTTTTACTTTTGACAGTGTTTTCTTAAACTTAACAAAAAAAATTTTGATCTTTGTAGAACAACATCGGATAAATATAAATTGAACCACCAATCTTAAAGCGTACTATTTTTCTTGTTGGAAACTATCTAATAAGTTTTAAAGCTACTGTTGCTTTATATCTTTTACTAACAACATAATCCATATTGTATGAAATTAGTTTATTATTACATCCAATCATTTGGATAACAATGAAGATTTTAAATAAGTTACAAAGATTTTTTCCTCAATAAAATCATGTCTGCTTAGTTAACTACTTATTACTTTACATGTTTTAATGTTTCACAATGTTTTATCGCGTTAATAAAATGCTGTTTCAGAAAGCGTCGATTCCATTAAATCACAGGAATGTTCAAGTTTTCTGCTATTTCATTGAATGCACTAGTATTCAACTTGAATTTGTCAGTTTTATTAATTTGCAGTTAACCAAAAAACTACTTGATGACGTTATTCGATAGCATAAAAAAATGGTAACCCAAAGTTAATTTAAAAAATGTTTTTCGTAAATGTGTTTTGTTTTGAATGCTCTATCTAAAGCATATACAAAATCACTGCTTTAATTTACTTTTAAATATTTGATCCTAAATACATTATTTAACAAAATAATCATTAGGAACCAAATTTAATTTTTTTAAAAGACGTCCAAAATCTAGGTAATAACTAAGAGTAACTTATGTTTTAATAAGGTTTTTAGTCCAAAAAATTCAAATGAATACTATTTTTTATCTGACTGACAGATTTATGGATTTAGGTTTGACCGTCAATCTGTCCGTCTGTCTGTCTGCCCGTCGGCATTCTCAAGTTAATTAATGGAAATTCTTCTTTACTTTAATAATGGGATTTGCCCAATTTATTATTCTAATAAAGAAAATTTACCGATTTCTTATTCTAATTAACGGATTTTACCAATAACTCGATTTTCGTTTTTTTTTGCTTTAAATGAAGTCGTTTTTCTTTCAAAATTAAATATATTTAATATATTTAGTTATTTTAGCATGAATATTGACTCTTTTATTTTGCGTTTTTAACCATTATGATCTTAAAAATCAATTAAATACCGCCATCTGTGGCAGATGCCACTGAATTTTTAACTTATGTTTTGGCGATTTGTGCTAATGTTTGCCTCTTATAATCAGATTTTTGTTTATTTTGAGACATTAATTTCCATTTTTACAGTTAATAGCGGCATATGACACTTTCATTTTATTTGTAATGCTTGACATTTTTGCCTACTTATGAACATTTTTCCAGTTTTTTGCCTTTTTTGTCATTTTGAAACTATAAATCACTTTTTGTAGGCAAATAGCGGCAGATTTCACTGAAGTTATAATCTTACTAATGCCATTTATTAGCCAATTTTGATCCAATTTTGGCATTTATGACCTCTTATTGACAAATTTACACTTTTTCATGCACAATTTGACACTATTTTTGTCTTTTTCAGCCTTATACTTACCAAATTTCAGCCATTTTTGACCCTTTTAATAGCAATTTTGAGAATACTTTTGTTCATTTTGACCCTATTTATTGGCCTTAGTAACCTGAAAATCCTTTAATTCACATACGAAATCGTTATATTCCTTTTATTATCATAATAATTTGTGAAAATCCCTTAATTAGAACAAGAAACTGGTAAATTTCCTTAATTAGAATTAGAAAATGGGCAAAACCCATCATTAGAGTACATACTACTCAACATTCAATTTACCTTTAAATATAAATGAAAATTCCGTTTCAAATATAAAGCTAAACTCACTTGAAAAAATATAGATAAAAACTTAATCTCCGTTATTATCGGATGAAATAACAATGGCAACAAATCATGCATTAGATTGTTGACAGAATTTTTTAAGATTTAATGCAAACAAAAACAAATTTAGAGGTAAAGTTAAATTAACTGGCTGCGATTTCTGACAATCTTTGTTTGTCATAAAACATGGCGATTATGATGAGATCTAACAATCTACATTCAAGTTTAGTCAGTCTCGGTATGAGTTAAACCTTATTTCTTTAGTAAAAAACATTAGATAAAATTATATCAAGTTTTCAGAATGGCTTTTATTAGTTTGTGAAAGACAATTAACGAAATATGACAATATTTTTGATCTTATCAACAACTTTCTTCCATCAAAAATTCTTATCGATGAAATACATGGCAGTTCTTGAGAAAGAATAAACTTTAATGCAATAATAAGCTAAACTAACGCTGCAGCTTTAGAAATCAACTATGATATTATTGTAACAATGGATAGCAACAAATACACTTACTTAAGCATAGATAGTATTGATTCTGAAAATGAAGACGAAAGACAACCCTATCAAGTCGATCTATTATTTACAAATGACTTTTCTGGTATGCCATCACATCGTTTAACATATAAATTTGATTGCATAGTTTTGTTGATGCGCAACAATAACACCAAACTATGTAGTGGAAAAAGGCTTTATTTAAAAGACTGAAAAGATATTGTTATTCTCGTTTGCATTTTAAAAGTTATTGGGTAAGGCGCTGAGGTTTTAAATTAGTTCATTCGGCTTACGATTTTTGCAATAAGAAGAAAACAATTTCCAATTTGACTTACAATTTATGACAATAAATACAAGCCAAGTTCAAACTTTTGAAAAATTTAAACTTTGTTTCTATACGATTGTATTCGCGCATGATAAATTTTAAATAGCTCTATCAAGATTAAAATCGAAGCATAATTTGAAAATACAACTTAATGATTAGGAAAATACCATTAATATACTTGAATCAAATTAACTAGCATCCACATATAACTGTGTTTATAAAGAATTATTGTCATTGGATGGTCATATGAATATAAATAAATCATCAACTGACATTTGAAATGATTCATTTACTGAGAATGAAAATGTTAGCGAAACTGACTATAATTATAGCGATTCAGATCAAGTTGAAACAATTCTTGATGATAACGCTTATTAACATTAATTGTCAAGGAAATCTTTCAAAGCGCTTGGTGTTTTGATTGATTTTGATGATTATCAATCCATGGATAGACTTATTGGAAATTGGAGCATATTTAATTCAGATATTTTATTAATTGTATTTATAAACTGTGTTCGATAAGACCTGCTCGAGTTTATGACCATCAACAAATTATAAGCCGAGATTTTTTTCAAAGAATTATGGAAAAGTATAATTATTTTTTAGACATAATACCAGCCTATTAAAATAAGCGCTTATAAAAACTGTTTTTATTCCGCAGATCTATTACTATAACAGGGAATAAGAACTTATCAATCTCTATGCGTTTCGTAACGTTTTAAAGTCATACATTACTTTTCTGAAGCTAAAAAACATTTATGGCAATTGGTACCACTATATGTTAGTTAATAGTAGTTATATAAGTCGAGTTCTGGCCCACTGTCCTTCGGACAGTGGTCCAGAACCCGAC
>JAQIXJ010003554.1:0-12523 GCA_034700185.1 Phthiracarus laevigatus | reverse complement strand
AAACCTATCCAAACCTATCCAAACCTATCCAAACCTATCCAAACCTATCCAAACCTATCCAAACCTATCCAAACCTACCCAAACCTATCCAAACCTATCCAAACCTACCCAAACCTACCCAAACCTACCCAATCCTACCCAAACCTACTCACACCTGTATAAACAGTATAGCATTGACATTTTTGAAACTTTTGCAACAATAAATTCTAATTTATGGTATAAAGTTTTTGCAACAATACTGCTAGTATAATACATAACGCCCAAAAAATTATTATGATGGGATTATGAATTATAATTTATACAATATTATAGTATTTATTATATAAAATTTTTATGAACAAAGTTAGTTAATTTCACGTATTAATTCATTTTCGATTGCAAATATTGCATGAGAGAGATAGAGAGAGATAGAGAGAGATAGAGAGAGATGGACAATAAGAGTTCTTAATAGCATTGAATAAATTCAAAACTTTTTTCAAACATTGAATGCAAATGCAAAAGTTGTGTTTCCATTCACTCTATTGAACACAACTATTCTCTCGCTTTTTGATATTAAAGGTACTCTTGAATAGTTCACTGTTTGTGAGTTCTAATTCTGGTAAAAGCAGAAGTTGTGTGAAAAGCTAAATCGAGTCTGAGTGTCATCAGTTAAAGAGTGATTAAGTTATACATTTTATACTGAAATGTTAACGCTTATGTTTTATTTGCTTCATTCTATTCTGCCATCAAATTATCAAAAGTGTGAATCAATCTTTATTGGCTTTCACTATCAAAACGTTTTAATTAATTTAATCTAAAAACCAATATTTTTGTTTTCAATTTCGTTAATTAGTCTTTAATAGTAAAATACATGAACTAAACACTATTTTTAACATTTTTATGAGTAGTTAGGAAAACATGATTGATTATACACACTAATTCAAATCTTTATATTTTCTGAGCCAGATATATAAACTTCGAGCTTGAAGCTCATGACTTGAGGAATGGTCCCTAAATGATACTAATATTTAATCTAATCTAATTTGAACTAACGAGTAAGAGTGGGAAAATTTATTTCATCTCTAAGACTCGTTTTGAGTGTGGACTCAGATATGTGGACAAGAGTTACCCAAGGGGGTGCTTGTCCAGGGTTAACCCCCTAGAATTCTGGAAAAGTTGACACCCCCCATGAAAAATCGAAATTGTATTGAAAACATGCCATTTTTTGGCTGAAAAAAATATTTGGTCCTAAGATTAAAAAAAATTGTCGTTTAAATCCGATGAGTTTTCGACCCCCGCTAAAATTTAATATTTTCAGGATCTGACCCACCTGGCACTTCAGACCATGGGTAACTATGGTGTGGACAAAATTGTAACTGAATTCTTTTGAGTTGAATTTTATACTACTTTTTAGAATTGTATATTAAAACTTTTTTATTGATTTTTTAGTTTCTAAAAATAAACAGCGAATAAAATACACATAAATGAAAAGTGAAAATACTATTGTGCAGAAACCTTTTTTTTTGTCAAATTGTCATAATATGTTTAATCATCGATTTTTTACATGCACCTGAGCCTTAGGCCAGTTTGATAGATAGGATAAATCTTCGATCTGTAAGATAGCAGTTGTGCATGGAAGATAAGCTTATATAGTGGATAAAACATTTCACCTAAAACATAAATACTATGAAATAACAGAAAAATAAAAAAAATAAAATACATCATAGTCTACATTCTTTTTTAGTGCTATTTAAACGAACAATATAAAGTCCAACAATATAAAGTATGTATAAAAAATTAAAATCTTTTCTAAATTAGCTAAAACCTCTTTGAATAGAAATAATTTTTTGTTTTATCCCTAAGTTTTTGTATATGAAGCCAATAAATGAGATATAAATCAAAATATAAACTATAGCTCTTCGCACTTCAATACTTTCACATTTATGTGTAAAATTCAATCATTTAACATAAATGTATATTATATGATCTTTTCAACCAAAATAAATTGGTTTATTTAAACTAAATCGTTATAAAGATAACCTATTATAAGAAAAAGGGCAAAACTATTGCTTATTCACACACAAATCCGCTGTATTTTTTTAATCGTAAGGATGTAGATTTGATTCAGAATTATAGCACTCTTTAGCACAAATCATTTTACTATTACAAAATTTTTCCTCTTTGTTGTTCGTTTACGCTTCTGTAAGATTTATTAAGCGTTTCATATACAATACAAATTACAGAAAGCAGAATAAAAAGAGGCGGAAGAAAAAAGAATAGCTTCATTCTCTTTTTTTCTTAATAATGTTAACGATAACTAGTATTGAATAAGTTTGAAGCCATAAAATACTCTTAATTCTTAACAATCAATTCACGGATTATTAACTAAACTAAATCACATAAAAAAAACTTTTTGAAACAAAAAGGTTCTATAATTTTATTGCTAGCATTTCTCTAGGATTTCAATGATTTTATTTGATTTGATTCAAAATCATTAGCAAAATATTCGCACTAAATGAGTGCATACATAACTTATTCGCTCTGATATAACATTCTCTGCATCCAATGGATCAGATTGTTTCCCGCTAAACACCGATCTGAAACCGAGTGTATGTCTTGCCGATAAATCCATAAGCTCGCTCTCTTTTCAAGAGTGTGAGCTAAAAAATGCTTTCATTGCTTTACTTCATTATAACAACACTATCAAATATAATAGCAAAAAATAAGACAGACAGATAAAACGGACAGACAGACGGACATATTCAAATCCATATATCTGACAAATTTGCAAAATCAGATAAAAAATACGAGTAGATCATAACAAAATACAATATATGTGTGGCAATAGAATAGTTGACTATGACGAAAATAAACAATAAAAATGTCAGGGCCTATGGGAAAAACTATTTGCAATGAGTTTAACAGCAAAATAAGAAATAGAGTATTCTTCAGGACTTAAGTTAGAATAAAAATAGTATTTACTGTTTTGGTTTGTATAAGAATTTAACACCCGCTTTCAAAACGTATTGCTAGACAAATAAGTGTTTCATTTTAAGTTATAGAAAATTAGGCTCTTAAACGACCAAACACTGTTCTTGGAAACATGAGAGAAAAACAATCTAAAGCTCGAGTTTTTTTAAAGATATAAAACGAATAAAGATCGAATAAATTTAGTATTTGCAGTAATATTTGAGTTTGTATTATAATTAAACACATTCTTATAAAATGTATGGCTAGACAAAGAACTTATGCCTTATTTATTGAAACACGTGAGCAAAAGCAATCTTTAATTCGAGTTTTTTTAATTTTATAAAATGAAGCTAAATAAAACTCACCGTTACTTTTAAAATATTTCTCAAAATCAAATTTTATATAAAACTCCAATTTGTAAATCTTTAAGTTTATTTATATAGAAATAAAAGCTATCTTACAATTAGAGCAGAAAACAAAGACAACTATTATTAAAGAACACTTAAAAATCATTTTTCACCAATCATTTATTTGTTAAATTATTTTTTTGTCAACATAGGCACTAATACATGATACATGAAGTTTGCATTTTTACTGTTGTTATACTGGTGAAACATTTAGCAATAATTCGGAGAAACCCTGCAAATTAACTGAATCAACGATCATAAAACAAAGAGCAAACTGTATTTTGAATCGAATAAGCAATAATAAGCTTTAACTTGAATGCAAAAATTGTCAAACGATTTACAAAATAACCATCGTATTAAAATTGTAAAAATAATTATCGTGTTACTAAATTAGAATAATTTATTTGAGCTAACATTTTATCTGATTTCTGTAGCATTTCTATTTCGATACTCTTACTTTAAATTAATTGGCGTATTGTTTATAACTAAAACCTCTATTTTGAAGAATACTACTTACATATTAATATAATTTATTTCATTGTAGCGAAAAATCATAACAATTTTACAATTTGATTTCAAAAACTTTATTTATAAATACAGATATATTCTTGATCATTGATATGAAAAATTAATTAACAAATTGTTTGGTAAATTATCAAATCTATTGATATCAATTTGTTGCCCAAACAGTAACTCATCTCTATCTCCGGATAAATCGCAGCGAAAATAAATGGAAATCCTATGTCTTTTTAATGCAATCTCTTTTAATTTATCAATTGTTATGTTCGTTATTTTCGGTCTCGTAAACCAAATATCTTCGATATAAATGCATGAATCGATGAGTTGACAAACACCGATGTCTGTGATAAATTTATTTGCAAACGCATACTGTTTGAGCCATACTTTTTTCAAATAAACTAATTTAGACAATGATATTAACGACTGATCAGTGATTTGTTTTTCAGTTGAAACATCAATACTACGAAGATTAGACAAATTTTTTCCGGTGTCATTGAAAAATTCGTCATCAATACCACTATAATGCAATCATAAATATTTAACATTAGAACACAATCTAAAACATTCAGATCTGCATTCTAGCTATTGAATTGTGGACCGGATCTTGATTTTAAGCTTTTTCACTGAAGTAAACTTTGTAAAAGCATAAAAGATATTCCACGGTAAACAATATACCAGAATATTATCCCAATTATTCCAATAAAAACGAAAGTATTTAAGTTTGACGCAATTTTCTGATATCTTTTTTATATAATCATAAATATGGTTTGGATTGTGTTCATTGTTGTCTTCGAAATAATATAATTCTAGATGTAAATCATGTAGATTTTTAAACTTCACGATATAAGAAATAGCATTTCGTTCACTTTCATATTCATCCATATCAATTTTTTTGATTCGATTGCCATATTTATCAGATAATATACGAAGTTTTTCAATATCTTGTTCAGACGTCACTATAAATCTAGTTATGATTTCAAGTCGAGGCAAAATATTAAGATCAACTATAATGAATTCTAACAGATTCATAGATTGAATTTCAAGTTTCCTAATGTTTGGGCAATGAGTCAGAAACTTTATAATAATACTACAGCATACTTTATCTTCTATTATCAATGTCTTTAACTTTTTACCATAATTGCGGGCAAATTCTAATAAACCAATTTCTGTAACACAATTTTCTCGACCCCACTCTAGTGAATCCAAATGATCCAAATATTTGCCTATTAATTGGAGAACACTATCATCGAAATTGCAATACAATTTAACACATCGAATATATTTGCAATTTCGCAGTACATTTTCGAGTTCTTTTATAAGAATCTTATTTCCTGTAATACAGTTGATCACTAGTTTATTCAATGAACTAATATCTTCGTATTGTCTGTACATGTAGAATGTCGGTAAAATAATAATGTATTGCTTGATATATATACATCGTTGCCATTGTCTCGACACACCTTCTAATTTGATTTTATCATTGAATGGCAAAAAGCCTAAAATCAATTCAACCAAGTCATCGCATATATTTTCAAATAAATCATTAATTTTACATTCAATATTCTCATTATTATTAGACATCATTTTACCTTTAACTTATTATCTTTCAATTTATATTTTTAATATCTTTTTAAAAAGTATAAATAAATCTTCTAATATTTATAAAAGACTCCTTCATTTCGTTGAAACTAAATATATATAACATGAATTTTATTTTACATCATGTTTTCGTTAATTATTAAACAATGCTTAAAAAAATTTTCTTAAAAAACAACAATTATTGTTTCATACAAGGGTATTCTAGTAATCTATCTATTGTTAAGTGAAAATTATTTTCATGTTAGAATTAACGCTTCGAACGGTGCGCTTCTAAAATCTTAGGGTTCACAAACAGAATAAGATTAATGAACAAATTTATCATTAATTAGTAGTTTTAATGAGCAATAGAAAGCTGAGGTTTTCCTTTTTAACGATTAACAATGAACTGATTCTTTTTTCTTGCTTAACTTTGTAGCAAACCTTAACTGAAAACAAGAATGAACATTAGTAATGCGCTCACTTTGATTTAAATATTTTTTATATGATTAGATATGTGCATTAGTATAGTTGATTATTAATAACTGTTTTCTTTTTACTCCAAAAACTTATTGTTAACATTTTTGTAATAGTATTTTTAAAAAAAAAACTTTTAATTATTATTGTTCTGCTAATACTTTTAGTACTTTAAAACATTGTTATGAATAGAACTTCAGTGAGTGTTAAGGATAATTTTATTCATTCTTAGTTTAGCTGTCGACGAGGTAGCATCAAACCTGGTCTTATAGAAAAAATTAGGCACGAGTTATAAGCTGTTTTAATTTAATTAGTGAGGCTCATGATGCCAAATTTACTCATATTTGACCCGTTATTACCCATTTTTGAACCGATTTTGTGTCAGTTTTGACCAATTTTGCCCCATTTTTAGTCATTTTTTACCTAATTTTGTTCATTTTTGCCGGATTTTTGCGATCTAAAAAAGTCTACAGGCAGACAGACAGACAGGTGAAATGTCAAATCCAATAAAAGTCAGCTAAAAACGTAACTCTTCAGTGATACTTGTGTTACTAGTAAATCTATTCAATCAATTTCTCATAGTACTTCATAATTCTTTTTGTTTCTCAACATATTTCTAACTTCTCAAATACTATTATAAATTATTTCAACTTTTTTCTAAATAATATATGCCATAACTGAAATATCTTATTTTAGGTTTTTTTTCAAGCCAAAAATGTTAAACTATTGCACGTATATCTTTATTTTGGGCTATTTTATCAAAAGCGATACTTTTACTTCCTAACAGTATTATATATCAGTTAACCGTAAAAGCGTATATTACGAAGAATAGTGTTTTCCGGTAATGGAGCGGTTGGAGAAATCTTGAGTACGATAATGGCACGATAGTGGAGAAAAAATTTAAATATTGTCAATCATTGATCTCTATCTTAGGTTTTTAATGCAAAAAAAATAAACTAACGTATCTACTTTCCAATTTGGGTTGAAAACAAGAACGAAACCTTCATAGAGAGCTCACTTTTTCATTGGATTATGCATACAAGTCTTACAAATGCATAAGTTTTTTCTAAGATAGAAAAATTTCAAACCCATTTATGGGAATAGATATAAGAAATAGATGAAATACTTTTGTTTGTATAAAACTGCGAACATACGGACGGACAGACATGGCCAAATCCATAAGCTCGACTTTTATATAAAAGAGTGAGCTAAAAAATATTTACCGTACATGTGGAATCAGTTATCTATACTTTAAAATTTTAGGAATTTTTATTACCATACATTAATTAGAAATAGGAAAGCATAGTTTTCCTCAAACGATTAAGTAATAGCTCTCAATCGATAAATTATATTTGATTACAGATATTCAATTTTTCGATAATATAATTGATCTTTTCCAATAAAAAGAACTTTATTTGGCTAATGTATGGGTGTTTTATAAAAAAAACTACAGAAAGAACAATAAGAAGAAAAGGGAAAAAAGAATAGCATTCGTTCTTTTTTCTCTGAATAATTTTATAGATAAGTTTTAGGCAATAAAATACTCTTAATTTTTTACAATACATTCACCGGTAATTAAGTAAATTAAATCAAAGAAAAATTTTTCAAAAATAAATAAAAATCTTATTTTACTTATTCGGTATTTCTCAAAATTTTAAAAATTTTATTCAATAAATGAGTGCTTAGATACTCGCTCTGATATGATAGTCTATGCTTTCTATGGAGTTTGACGTTCGACGATAGAGTTTGACGATAAACAGCGAACTGAAACCGAGTGTATGTCTTGCCGGTAATTATTGGCCGAAAATGGCAAATACACTAATTGACTGATTTGCGCATTAGTCCTAAATAGCGTTATGCCTTCCACAGTAAGTAATAGACTGGCATCCAATTTTGTTCATTTAATGGTCGGTTGAGGATTGCCTTCAAAAAATTCAAAAACAATGCGAAAAATTTAAATTTAGTTATGCAAAGTTGACTTCTAGTAATCGCATTTATAGCATATTAGCGGTTCAGTGATTTAAAAATTTAATTTTATTAATCGTGCAAATGTTTATTCTCGTCCAATTTAATTTATAAGGCAATCTTAATTATTATTCCCAGTACTGATTAATTAATGGCTGTATTATAGAAATATAATCCAAAAATGTCATAATCGTTGTAAATTAAAAATAAAATGATATTTTATTGTTTTATTACTTAATAATATTCAATCTGCACAATAATTGCAATAAAATCTAATTTTCATAGTATATATTCTCTAAAACAAGTTTTATTTTGACATAAATTAAATTTATAATTAATTAGAAAAATTCACTTGACTTATGTGGGCTTTGTATATATTTGAGGAAAAGAATTACTCAATACTTTTGACAAACATTTTCTTTGTACAAACAAAGAAGAAAGACTTAATCAAACTGTAAGTATCGATCTTGGTTTGTATTTAGGAAACTTAAATGTAAGACATTCAAGTTTTTGCTGCTATTAAAGTGGAGAAAAGATCTGTTTGCCAGTTAAAAATCTATAATGCAATTGACAATCATTGTTCATATTCCGTATTTATGTAATAACAAGACAGAAAAAATAAGGAAAAATTGTAACATACGTTTAGCTTTGCACGTGATAACAGTTCCAGTATTGTTGAGGAATGAAACTGTATTTTGAGGTACAATTACAAACCGTGGACCACGTCTTCCATTCAAATTCAATGCTAAAGTGAAGAGAATAAAAAATAGAGGATAATTCTTTTATATAACAAAACAATAAAATAGAAGATCACAAGACATATACAATTAATGTGCGACAATAGAATAGTCTTAACTGGAAACGAAAATAAACAATAAAAATGTGAGAGCCTTTGGTAAAAAGCCATTTACTATGCGTTTGACAGTAAAAGAGAAAGAAAAAATTTTCTTCGGGGCATTTGATTCGAATACAATTAGTGTTTGCTGTTTTGGTTTGTATAATAATTTAACGCACGTTTACAAAACGTATGGCTAAACAAATATATCTTTCAAACGATATATATATAGTTAACTGTTCCAATTAGTTTAAATTTAATTCAGTTTGGATCAATTGGAACAGTTAAATATATATATATCGTTTGAAAGCTTATAATTAGAGGAGACAATTGATATACGTCTTAATCTAATCGGTGGTCCAGTTCAAGAATGACAAACTGTGGCAGAAGAAGATAATAGATTTATTTCAAAACGTAGTTTTTGTTTTATTAATAAATTTTAAAAATGACGCGTTTATTATGATAGGCTAAAATTTATATACTATTTGCGTTGAGGTCTATTACCTGTAGTCTAATCTTGTGCGTTAAAGACAGAAAATTGTCATACTTTAGTACACGTTTGCAGTCTTTTGACGCCAATTATGCATAAAAAACTATTTTTCGCTATTTCTCCTTTGCACAACTCTGCTTAGTCTATAAATAGCATTTATAAATGAACAAAATAGCACTTTAAAATAGCATTTATAATTTTTTAAAAACTACTTAAAAGTTAAATTATAATGTCTTTGTGTCAAATTAACATTATTCTAAATTACACTTAGTTTATTTTAAATGAAGTTTAAACGTTTTTTGAAAATTTAGTTATTAGCAATTTTTGGTAGTTTTGAAAAAAATTTGGACAAGGGGTAACAAAATCTAATCAGATTTAAATGATAATATTTCAATATTTCGATTTCGAGGAAAATAGCATTTGTTAGCATTTATAGCTTTTATAGCATTTATCATTAAAAGTAGCAGTTAATAGCATTTATAAATGGATCTAAAAGGACTCCAAACAATGTAATTGGTGCTCATATAATAATTATATGTTTATAATTTATGAAATAAAAAAGTAGCAAATGCTATCTTTTTGACTACTAATTATTAAGGGATTAATATTAATTGCTTTTTCCAATTTTGTGCTCACTATTCATGTTTAAATTAAACTATATTAGATAATTCATAATAAATAAAACTTTTGAAAACATTTGTAATTTATTGGCTAATATTTTTTTGCAGTTATGTTAAAGTAAAGACGCATATTCGTAATTCCATGAAAACTATTCTGGATGACTTTGCCAATGCTTGAAGTCAACATTAATTAAAAGTGTTCTGCTGTTTGAAACATTGTATTCCTTTACTTTTTTTGAAAATTAAATTTAGTGTTAAGGATTTAATTTCAAGTTTACTATATTTTGCGTTAAGTTTTATTGTAATAACTTAATAATTAATCACAATTACTGTTAATAACAATAGAAATTAATACAAAAAATGTAAATTTAACAAATTTAATGGTAAAAAATATCGAAAATAGTAGTTACACGCATTCATTGTTCTGTGATAAATAAAAATGAAAACAAATTTAGTATGTATTTGGTAATAGGATTTGCGCCCGATTTCCGTTCATCGTTTGTACCAACCAAATTGGTTTGTATTTTCGAACACGTGTCCGATTGGACACCAAATATACTCAAAGGACACACCATATCAGTGATTCGATCGATCGTATTCGCCGAAAACTCCTTGAATACCTGACGACCGTTTTCACCGCATTTTTCGCCCATTAAATTTAAAGTGCAAATGTGCCACGTATTATACCCGCAACACACTGTCTCTAATACTGTGTCCACGTTTGTGTGATTGGTATCGATACTATCGCCCGCAGATAGAAATTTGTTGTTACACGAGGTTTTGTACTCGTCTGTTGAGAACACATTTTTATGGTAACACGGAGTTTCCGATAATAATGCTATTTTTCCCAAAAAATAAAATGATAAAAATTTATTTTTATATCGATTTTACCAAATAGTTCTAATAAAAGTCAAATCTTAAGTTTAAAATAGAATCTATTTTATATAAATACATTTTAACCCTAATGTTAAAGTTAAAATTTAGTTGTTTGGCAACCGTTTACTTACTTGACCGTTGCTTATCGTCGTTACAGAATTTATCAACTCTTAGTTCAATAAACTCTATAACTAAGTTACTCATTTCTTTATGTAATGGTGTGCCACACTTTTGAAAGTAATTCGTGAAACAAGTTAGCGTTTCCTCTTTAATGGTTCTGCAAATTAAACACATAGCTTGCCTTTAAAAAATTGTTGCAATATTAGCCGAAAAATAAAAATTTTTACTTGCAAATCAGATCAATTCCAGAAGAAGTTGTTATTACCGAACCTGGATTTTCGCCTTTGACTATGTTTATCATTTTGTTCGCACATGATTCCAATTCTCTATGATGACAGCGGGCAAAACTCGCGTTTCCTCTCCGATTTTTGCGATTTTTTCGTCGCTGTGCGTTGATTTGAGTCAAAAATAATACAAAAATTACCAAAGAAGATAACACTGTTAAAATCGTATACGAAAATGAAACAAAAAAATTTTTATTCATTCTTTGAAGTTGAGATTAATAGCAAAAGAATTTTTATGAGAAGAAATTTTCATTAGCCTATCAAAAATTTGCTAGTTTTGAATGTTACGTATTTATTAGAGTTAAATAATTCTATTTTTATTCGAGCAAAGTTTATAATTTATGTATTTATTACGATTTAAATATTTATATATTAGAAACTTACATAAGAAATTCATAATTTGTAACTTTTTTGCAAACAATAAGCTTAATAAATGTAAAATTTTAAAAACTCAAAATAAAATCGGCGATTAAAAATACTTTTTAACAATAATCGAAATGGTATTTTATATATTAACACGAAATCAAGTTTACTCTTTATTGACGTGAGTGTTCTTTATTTAAACGAAAAAAGGTTGATAATTACTGTAATTAATGTTTGTTATTTTAGCTGAATATTTTAACATAATTCATAAGCTTTGAATCAAAGCTCTAGAATCAAACTGCCATTCGGTGGAAAATCACGTAATTATTAATACAATACTAAATATGTTATCAACAACAAAATTAAAACTTTGCAAACAATAAATTTAAGTTCCACTATTATTGTTCAAATTACTTTCTAAATATATAATAAAAACGCTTTCTGACGTGTTTACTGAGTACTGTTTACTCGTTTAAATTACTAGCAAACACGCAAATAAGTTATAAATTTTTAAGTTCGAAATCTCATTGATGTTTCTCATTAATTGTTTAAAAGAATTGGAAGCAAAGTTATGGTCTCAAAAAATGTTAGCATTTTAACGCATGAGTTTTAAATAATTAAATAAATTTTTGATTATTTAACCACTAAAAATATATATAATATGACGAATTTATTAAATTTGCTAGACTACTAAATTTCCATTTGGTACATTCTCCGTCAAGTTATCAATTATAATTATAGCTAAAGTATTTTATAAATGAAAAATTCATGAATTATTAGTAAAAGTATGATTTTTACTCTATACTGAACTTTTATAGTTTAATAGTTTTTTATGTAACTTTGCAGAAATTGATTTTTGGATTTGGGTTTGTCAGTCCGCCTGCCTGTGAACATTTATATTAATTTTAAGATTTTGTTTTTTTTACTGACTTTGCAAAATTCAGATATATGGATTTGGGTATGTCCGTCTGTCTGTCTGTCCGTCTGTCCGTCGGGTGTGCACACTCTTATGTTAATAAAGGGATTTTGATCTTTACTCTAAT
>JAQIXJ010003553.1:0-12523 GCA_034700185.1 Phthiracarus laevigatus | reverse complement strand
GAATGGAAACCTATCTATTTATAAAATCTAAAATTATTTGTTTAGCAACATAATTGAAGTTTTATCGCAAATAAGTATCATAGGTATCACAGTTACAATAATATCATATAGTGAATGCTGGCTTAATGCTGCAAACTGTTCAAAAATCAAAAACTTAAATAAATATTTTCGTAGTTAATGCCTATGTCTCGTATTTCGTTTACATTGTATTTGCAACGTTAAAATATGCGGTGAATGTTTTTAAATAACAAATACGCTTATGATATGGTGTGCGCTGTACTGAGCGTTAAGGGTGTGTTGCGTTTTAATAACACACTGATAGTTATGTGCGATAGCGTTAGTGCGCACACGCGTAGCAACACTGCAATACACGTATGTGTGTGTATACATACATACATACATCTATTATTATAGATTTACCAATAATATCTGCCATTTTGAATATACGTGACTACACTTTATAGCCTATACTCTATATCATAGTAGACTATACGCATATACTGTTTATCCATCCATTAGTATATTTAATACGAAAATACAACATTTATTTCAACGAAAATGCTGTAAATCGTCCATCATATCGATTTTGTGCGCGCCATTACCATCGATAACACCCATATTTCGCTCATTATGGACACCAAGAAAGTGCAAGAACGCGAAAATTTGCGAAATATTATCAATCAGTGGAACGCTAATCGTTTGGATTTATTCGAGATTAGCGAACCAAATCACGTAAATTCATTATATTCATTACTTAATAAATTGTTACGCAGTTTAATGTTATGCCAATTTATCGATTAAATAGGATCTAGAATTTCATGGAGTGATGCGGTTTTACTTTCAAGATGCGGGACAGAAAGTGGCAACAAAATGCATTCGCGTGTCGAATACGGCCACAACGCACGATGTCATACAAATACTTATCGAAAAATTTCGTCCCGACATACGTATGCTTTCAGTGCCTGAATACGCGTTGTACGAAATACACGAAAACGGCGGTAACTATTTGTTTTGCTTAATCCGTTTTGATTTCATTATTTTTTTGTGTCATCAAACGATTTCGTGTGATTTTTATGAGTCACACTAATAATGTGATGATTTAATATTTTCGCCAGTTTATTGCGACATAATTTGTAATCATAGTTTTTTATGTTAAATAGTTTTCGAAATATAATCGTTTATTACTACTGTATACGAAAATATCGATATAATATTTCTTCCGATGTAGTCGTAAACTTGTTACAAATGTACGCGTAAAATAGCATTCCTTTAACTTATTTAATTTGTTTTAATTGTAATTTAAGCAAATTGGATAAAATTTTTGATTTAAAGAGAAAATTTACAATATGATAACTAATTGAATTAACCCTAACCTCAGCCTCGATTACGCTAAAATTTGCTTTTATTTTTAACTAAAAATTATTATATTTATAAAGTGTGTCATTCTCAACAATTAAGTAGTTATTAAAACATTTTGGCTAGACTTGTCGAAAGAAAAAACCGCTTAAACATCTTTTATTCTTTTTTAAATAATTTTTTACGAATTTTCATTACACATAAGTTATAAAGCTTTTAATTGTTAATTGTTATATAGAGGAACGAAAACTAGCCGAGGATGAAATGCCTTTACTCGTTCAGCTCAATTGGCATAGAGACGACCGTGAAGGCAGGTTTCTATTGCGAAGGATGGATGAAAAGACATACGTATGGTTTCATTTCTATGCTCTTATAATTTTGCTGCACATACTTTTAATTTTTATTATTTTACCGTTTTTATTGTTTGCACATTTCGTTCATAATTTCAGTTTGTGTATAATTATATTATTTATTTATATTAACTCATAGCTACCGGGCTTAGATTCCGATGTAAATAGTTTTAAACGAAAATTGTCGAAAAGAGAGAAAAAAGAGAAAAAGAAACGCGAGAAAAAAGAAAAATTAAAGGGAGACTCCGGAGATAAGGGAAAAAACTCATTGGCAGAAAAATTATACACAGAATTGCCTGAAACTAGTTTCACGCGATCCATTTCTAATCCAGAGGCAGTTATGAGACGCAGACGTCAGCAAAAGCTGGAGAAAAAACTTCAGCAATTTAGCCAAGAAGGTGGTGCCGAATCTGGTGGTACATTACGAATATTTGGTGAATCAATCAACAAAGACGAACCATATAAAACTATATTATTAGCGATGCGTGACAGCGCTGCTCAGGCTGTCAAAGAAATACTGGACAAGTATGGCAAGGATAAAGAAGATCCGGCTCTCTATTGTCTCGTTCAACTTATAGTGCCTATAACTAATGGCGATACCAATTCGATTACGGATTTACACAACAATCCAGGATTAAGGGAGTATATCCTTGACGACGACGATTGTCCGCTTGCAATCGAAAAATCTCATAATAAAACGCGTGGTGTGCTTACGTTTCACATTAGAAGACGTCCCGCTGATTATCAACCGCGCAAAAGAAAGAAGAAACCGAAACAAATTAAAGGAGAAATGGAAGCTGGATATACGAAGTATGACGAAACGTTGGAAAAGCTGCCATTCTTATTGGAAGCGAATCCAGACGGAAGCGACATAACGCGCGGAATGCCTAAGAAACACTATTTATATCTTAATGTTACTGAAGTGGGCAGTGAGAGATCCAGCGGTGCAAATCACAGCCAATGCTTACAATTATTCGGACCTAATGTTCAAGCAAGACATTGTGTTATGGCTCACACCGAAGGTATCGTTACTGTGACGCCAAGCAGTAGAGATGCGGAAACCTATGTTAACGGAACACGCATTTACGAAACAACTATTCTTCAACACGGAATGATCGTTAGATTTGGAAAATTGCACACTTTTAGATTTATTGATCCATTAAATGAAATGCGAAGACGATTCTCGCCCGAACTAATGCGAGGATCTCTGCATAGCAGCTTAAGAAAAATGCCCGATGATTTGAGATTCAATGCACCGCAATCTCGAGGCAGCTATGAAACCACTTTTGACGCAGACGGCAATGTCGAAACTACTTCTACCGCTTCAAGGGATGAACGAATGTCAAAGAGATCCGACGACACCAACGGTTCTTTGCAGAGACAGTTTTCTTTAACTGGACCTCCGGTTAGAGAAGATTCCCATTCCATTCAACCAAACAGTATTAGAAAGGGTACCGATAATATTTTGCCAGCTATTCTTGAATTGTGGGAAGAGGGAGAAGACGCTCTTTTAAATATGATTATTGAACGCATTGATCCAAATCAGATTCAATTTAAATTGGCTGTTACTTATGCAGGTAAGCATTTAAATGTTGTTTACGTTGAATTATTACTTAATAAGTATTGTTTAAACAGTTTATATGGGAGCGAGATATCGAGCGTCGACTCACTTCAAGCCAGAGATTACGCCAAACAAAAGAGCGCATCTGTTAACGGCGTTTACGAACAAAGTTTCGAATATGATCCAACAAGTAATATCAAACAAACAGGATCATTATCGCGATGATTCATTTTTAGCATTCTGGGTCGCAAATTCATCTGAATTGTTGCACTTTCTCAAACAAGACCGACACCTGAGTGCATACACGTACGACGCACAAGACCTTTTAGCCGATAGCGTTGAATTAGCGTTTCGTAAACTAGTTATGTGTCAACAGATTGAGTTGGAAAACGCTTTGCCAGCATTTCTCGAAGATATCGACGAAACAACGGATGAAAACGTCACAACTGCCAAACTTTTAAATGTGCTGTCAAGTGCCATGACATTACTTCGACGCTGTCGCGTAAACGCGGCTTTAACTATTCAACTATTTTCTCAGTTATTCCATTTTATTAACATGCGGTTGTTTAATACAGTGGTGGGTGTTTCCGAACCTGCCTCCAAGTATTGTTCACGTGATTGGGGCCTTAGACTTAAGAAGCGCCTCATTCAAATCGAAATTTGGGCCGAAAAGCAGGGCTTAGAACTCGCGGCCGAATGTCATTTAAGTCGAATCGCTCAAACCGCTCATTTACTAGAGTCATCTAAGAGTTGCTTCGAGGAGATTAAAGATACATGTTCTAAATGTTTGAAATTGAATTCTTTACAATTGCGCGCTATTCTTGAAAAATATCAACCAAAGTTTGACGAACCTCTCATTCCTAAAGATTTCATCGAAGGAATTGTTAGATTTGCAGAAAATACTGCCGACACGTTAGTCCAAAGCGATGGGCGAGAAATAAAACTGGAAGAAGAACCTGATTTGCAATTGCCTTTTCTGTTGCCCGAAGATGGGTATTCTTGCGATATTGTTCGTGGTATTCCTGCTGGACTTCAAGAGTTTATTCAGCCTCTAATAAACGCTAATTTGTGCCATTTGACTATTCAGCCAACTTCTTCTGGAATTTGGACTATTTATATGAATTCGTTAAGTGAAAGCGCAAAATTTGGTGCTCAAACTCAGCCTTTGAACCGAATGCAATCATCTGGGCCTCCATTGCTCAATAATATGGTGAGAAGGAATTCTGAAGAAATGCAGCAAACAGTTGTGGATGCGGTGTCGGATCGCTCCACACCTGCGCCTATGAACTCGTTGTTAATTACGCAACAACAGCAACACCATCAACAAACACCTGTGCCATTGCCATCACAATTGCAACACCAATCGCCTCAAATATCTCAATCAGCTACTAATATAAGCGGTCGCGCTTCCACTGCTCCACTAAATGAGCCAGAAATACAATTAATAAAATTGCAGAAAAGCAATAATGGAATGGGATTGAGTATAGTTGCGGCCAGAGGTGTCAATCAAAATAGACTCGGAATTTACATTAAATCAGTTGTAAAAGGAGGCGCTGCCGATCAGGTATAATTACACTTATATTTATTTTTAAATATACGGTAGATTAATAATCATAATAATTTATATATAGGACGGTCGACTTACAGCTGGGGATCAGCTTTTGAAAGTAGACGGTCACTCGTTAATAGGCATAACGCAAGAACGCGCGGCTGAGTTAATGACTCAAACGGGTCCCGTTGTATCGTTGGAGGTTGCAAAGCAAGGTGCTATATATCACGGTTTAGCGGGTATTCTCGCACAACCGTCGCCTTTAATTCCAAGAGGTTAGTGTACTCTAGTTATATGCTGACATTTGCTATAACTATTAACTTAAAGCTTTGATTCTATATCGCTGCTGTCTTTCGGATATTTGTTGTTCCGTTCACTATCATAGTGTCTTCTAATTTAATTCCTCAAAGTATAAATGTGATTAAATCGAGCATATCATACAATTATCGATTAAATAATTATTCTGTACCCAATGCTCAAACTGATACAAATTCGACCATCACTTCTAATATTCCGCTGTCTCGATCACATTTAAGTGACTTAAAAAGCGCGAAACAAGCGTTAAATTTAGTTAAAATACCGCAACATCAATGGGAAAGCGTACAAACGTTAGATCGGTCTTCAAAAAATCGTAAAAAATTGTCGATAATGAATGAGAAAAATACGTTATCAACCGATAATATTATACTTAAATCTTTGAAACAAGCGTTCTTTTTGAATAAGTTATTGCAATCAAAGTTTAAAATTAGGCCTATTTTTACTCGAAAAAATTGTAACGTTAGTATTAAAAAATCAAAATCGTTGTTAATCGAGAATAATGCGTGTGATTGCAAATTGGATGTTAATAAGTGCGCTGTAAATGGAAAGTGTAAAAGTGATGAATCACTGGGTTTCGATGGGGTTAGCAATTGTGTTGCGTATTGTCCCAAATGCGACAAATGTGTTATATGCTATCACTTAACTTCTTTTTGCTCAAATACTTTAAAATTGGAAACTCAACCGAAACTGTTAACAATAAATGAAATATCGCTCGATAAATGTGGTTGTGATGTATGCGTATGTGCGACGGAACACAGGCACCAAAATATCTATCAAACCATAATACATTCTCGTTCTTCAACTTTTGGTATTAAAGTGTTTAATAACTTGTTTCCCCATTCAAATATTTTTATTCACTCAGTTTTGATTGTTTTTCGCATGTGTTCCACATTTATTTTGTTCGTTTTGTTATGCTTTATTATATTTCTATTGAGTAACGAATTTATAATTAATGCGATATTGAACTAATGAGTGTAATTATTAATTGCAATCGCTATTAAATTAGGTTATAATAATCCAAGACGAATGAGTGAAAGAGATATTCCAAGCAGAATAAGCCAAGAACAAGAGATGCAAATGCGTGCGCAACGAAACTCACAGTCACAGCAACCAAGGATTCAAGGAAGCAAAAGTGTGCCAATGCTTAATAATGCAGAAACTAATGCGAACTCTAACAGTGCACAGCCATCAGCAACTGTGTCCGTTCAACATCAACAGCAGAGACGCAATGAACCACCCGTTTACTCGATGAGCGCAAATCACCCACAATTTAATTCAATGTCGTCCACTCTTCCAGCGATGCCCAAATCAATGGCTGAGTTGAATAGTATGAAAGCGAACGATCACAACAATCTAAAAAATTACGCGTCTCAGCAATTAAACGCAAACTACGTCGGTATGAATAGTTACAGTCCATCGCGACCCGAATCGCAAATGAGTATGCAATCGCAACAAGCGAATCGATTGTCGTCATTAGCGTCCCAAATGTATCCCGAAGAGCGACACTACCAAAACATTCAATTGTATCAAATTCAAAACACGCAAACACCAGCAACCAAACCATCACCAAATTCGTTACAATCATATCCTCATCAACGAATACTGCACAGCTCTCACTCGTCATTACAGCATCCTCAAGATGGTGTTCAGCAGATCAACTCTCAACAATCTGCTCGACCGCTTTCCGCGCTTATATTAAACCGCGATCAGGAACAATATACAGCCACATCAGCCGATTCGCCGCGCACTCCGTCGTCACCGCATCTCACAAATATCCATTCAGCGCCAGAACAGTATTCTAATCAACAATATTCTAACTCCCAATTAGCATATAATAGGCAACAAACGATGGACGCGCACGATTTACAGACACCATTAGATTATCCAACTCGCAATTACCCGCCACCTCATCCACCATTTGTTGACGCCAGACAACGGGACCAATTTCGACAGGAAGCCAAGATGGAAGAAATGCGTGATGAGCTGAGAAGACGCGAAGATCGCGTACAGCCTTCCCAACAATTTATGGGATCTTCGATTCGAGGCGCGCACCCAAACAATCCAAACATTCAGTGGCAAAGATCTCCGCTTAATCAACCTGTGAATTACACGCAGCATATGGTTATGAATGGGGCACAGATGCGAATGGCACCGCCACCAGCTCCAGCTCCTAAGCCAGCTCGAGCTCCGATTCCGGTGGCCAATCAAGGATACACCCAAAATGCGCCACACATGCGACACTCTTACAGTCGTGAACAAGAAATGTTACCTCCGCCGCCAACTGTCAGCTATCGTTACGGTCCTTCCGGTTATCCGCCCACACGACAACCTGAACCCTTACGATCACCAAATTCTAACTCTCAACGCTCCTCTTTATCTAATAATTCATCCAATAATAATAACAATAATCGTCTGTTAAAAGATAAAAGTCAAATGGATTCGCGTAATATTGAAAGTCATACTGGAGTTGTTAGTCCTTCTCCATGGGAAAGGGAAGAAAAAGAAAGGGTAAAATATTTTTCATTTTTTTCTATTATAGATTTTATTCTTCACTCTTAACTCTTAATAATATTATCCTAACGTCTAAAATATTTCAAATTCTTTTTACAATCACCTCATTACTGAAGGATATTGTTTCTCATTGATGTTTACAGCGAACCTTCAAAATTATATCTTTCAATGAATTCTGATACTTAAAAAAGTATATTTTCTTTTTTATTTGGCAATTAAATTGTCGAATTAATTAATATACAATAGTTTTTTGGCGCCAATTTGTTTGTTATTCATTAATATTTTATGCTACCATAGATTCGTCAACAGAGGATAGAAGATTCAAAGCGAACGCATGACGAAGAAATTAAATATTTGGAAACTCTTATAAATAGATCGGCCAGACAAGAAGAGCGGCTCAGAAAGTTGATATTAGAGAAAGAATTTCAGAGGAGAGCAGAAGAAATCGGTGGTGAAGAGGATGAAAATGATGACGAAGAAGTTCTTGATCGCGCCGATCATAGAGAGCGTATGCTTTCGATGCAGCAAGAAATCGAAAAAACACGGCAAAGAAGAATAGAGAGGGAACAGCTAATGAAACAAAATAGCCAACAATTATTGCATCAAACGCGACCTAATATCGAGGAATGGGCCAAAAGAAGTCAAAATAATCACATTCCTCCCACACAGTTAGAGGAACAGGAGGAACGATTGAGACAACTTCGGTTGGAAGAGAACCTCAGACACCAAGAGTTGGAAGTGGCTCAACAGGCGGAGGAAAGATTATTGCGTGAAGCGAAACGACGTCAGGTTTGTGTTTATTTGTTTCATTATTGTTTGTATTAAATAAATAACTATTAATTTGCATCAAAGGAAGAAGAAGCGAGATATCGAGGTTATCCGAAACAGCAAAACGTATTAAACTTACAAAAGATGCCATCAAATCAGACGATAGATATTCCTCCACCTTTGCCAAAATCTCCTCCACCTTTAGAAGCACCGCAAAGACTCGATCGTCTTTTATTAACCACAGCTTCGAGTTATCCGTCAAATAATGATATTAATCAAATCAGTGATAAAAATGTGTCATTCGATGTTAACCAAACTAAATATCTTTCGGCGCTTCGAAACGGAGATAATATAATGTCTTCGCAACAATCGCTATCATCTCAGTCTCAACAACAGCCACAACACACGCCTAAAAAAGTTTCGTGGAACGATAATCCGACGTCACCGATGTCTGATTGCTCGGACAATAAAGCATCTGATTTGTCAAACGGCCAAAATGATAGTTTTACGTTGCAAGACATCGACGAAGTGTTAGGCAGTACACCAGGAAATACGACGTGGTTAAGCAATTCGTACGTAAGCGGCAATACTCCAGGCGTTATCGGCGCTCAGGAAGTATATAATGATCCGCGACAGCGCATCGAAGCCGAAAAATTAAAGTCCATTCAAAACCAGAAGCCACACGTTGGACCCGAGAAATTGAGTTTCAAAGAAAAAATGAAAATGTTTGCGATGGAAGCCGGACAACAAGAATCGCCAAAAGATAAAGTAAAAATTTCAAAAGCGCAGCGAGAAATTGAGACCAGCGGTGACCCATCGAAAAATGTTAATATGACTGAATCCAATTTACTTACATCTTCCTAACAATGTTTACTGCAAATGTTTCTTCTAATCGATTCAGTGTTTTTATGGTAATGTTGATAAATAGTTTACATAACAAAAATGAATTTTGCCGCAAATATTTAGTTTTGTTAATCATAATCGCAATGAAATTTTTTTTATAAACATATATTTTACGGTAATTTGTTTTACTTTAGACAGCTTTTGTTTTACTAATTAAATTTTAAATATTTTTTTATATCAATAGATTAACTAAAACGATACGGCAGTTCATTTCGTTTCTGGTTTATTGAAAAATAATAGTTTGTCTTAAAGTAAAAGCGTTATAATTTAGATTGTAATCATAAAAAGCTATACAGTATATTACATATTATATATTTAATGACTATTTTGAAATATTATACTACATTTTTATTATATGTTTATTTTGCATTGACATTACATTACAAATTGTTGTAAAATTTTTATTATAATTATTATTATTATACGCAGCTTTTTAGGGATATTAGAAAAACATTCGAATATATTTTTTCACGAAATCATTGTCATATTTTGATGTTAATTACGTTTTAAATTTGAATCACAATTTTTATGTCAATTTAAATATATATAGATATATATATATATTAAGTTTTTTTGTAATAATGGCAACTAAAGTAATGCAGAAAAGTGTTTTTTTACGCGCAGTGCAAAGTTTTTTATATTCGAAAAAAATAATCACAATTTTAAAAATATGGTTATTTGTTATTTTTTACGTAAAATACATAATGACTGTGATGAGTATTTTGATCAAAAAAACGCTTTTTATATATAAAGTTACAGAAAGGAAATAACGGTTAAATTCTACTTATATGTCTCTTGATGTCAATAATGTGAAATAAACGGTGACTATCCGTCCATTATTTACTTGATTGTATTATTATTATTGATATAATAAATTTATTAAAGTGTTTGCCATTTGGTTATTACCGTTTTGACATTTATTTACCGCTAATTATTTTATTTTGCGATTATTTCTGTTATGAATTATTAAAATACGAAATCATAGCATTTTAACGTGTAAGTGAGCAAAATAATGATACTAACAATAGTAATGGTTTCGGTGTGCCGTATAGTTGTGCGATAGGAGTCAATTTAAATAAGTAATTGTTGAAGTAATTTAGTTGTAAATCCAAACTATGACTCGATTACAAAGCGCAAAATTAGTTGTCAAAGCGTTTCGCAAACATTTAGTGGAAGAATGGCAGAGGTCTATAGTTTGTGGCGTTTTATTCCTCATTCAATTCTGGATACTATTGTTATTCGCCAAACATTACCACAAACTCAAAGAAAAAGCTTACTTTTGGATAATAATAATTCTGGTATTGTTTGCGTGTTTGCGTTGGATTTTGGAGGGTTTACTCAAGAGATTCTGCCCTAAAAGAACTGAAACCATAGATGTTCTCCTGGACAGACGGGATAGATTAATGATGAGAAGACTTGCTAATATTGATTTTTGAAGTAAAATACAAAATATTGTCATCAATAGAGAAGCAAACAAGAAAATATATAAAGTGGCTGTTATGACTGAATTATAAGTAATTAATGGAGTTATGGAATTTATTAATTACTTTGAAATAAAAATATGAGTAAATAAAAATTTAGATTATATTATACAGTAATTAAATGTATATTTACGAGTATAAGCTTACTCTAACACGTAAGTTGTTTTGATAGAAAAAATCTAACAGATTACAGACTGAGTCGTGAATTATCCAAATTGAATAAAAATTTATTTATGATCTCAAATTAAAGAATTTAGATTACAAAAAACTTTTTATATTTTTCTTTAACTCGCATATTTTCAAGGTAACAACAAAAAAATCCCATACTTCATGTTTTACTAGAACAAAGTGCCAAATCTTTTTAAGTTAACAAAAATTTAGAGCCTAACACACTATCAAATGAATTAACGATTTGATGCGCAATAGTCATATGATTGACGATAAATATTTACAATAACACACGTGTTTCACATACCATATATTGTATTGAAATTGGCGCTAATTTTGTTAATATTAATCACAAATAAATGTTGAAATTATTATAAATGAGTGGACAACAAACCAGATTAAAGCAAATCATTGATTATTTTGCGTCCAAATCAATAGTTGTTCCAAAACAATGGGTAATCAACGAAATGAGTGTACAAAGCAATGTTGAGAATCACTCGATATACGAATCATGGCTTCGCACTGATTTAAAAGCAATACCCAACCAAACACCTCAACTTCCTAATGATATCAATGTTATTAAGACCGACGATCGAAACCAAACTGCCATCAAATCAACGCTTAACGGAAAATATGCGTTACAAGTATGCCATTATATGTTTAATTAGCTCTTATGATATTTCACTTTCGTATGTTTATTAGATTAATAGTATTGTAGACATCAGTAAACCCAAACAGCTATCGATGACCGATTCGGTCGATGATGACGTTTTAGACGATAAATCATCGGATGGTTCTGAGGGCGAAAGCAAAACCGATATGTTTAGGCGTAAGAAACAAACCACGAAAAAACGTGTGACGAAAAAGAGAGGCACAAGAATGCTGTCGATGATGCTTACCGATGGTATCATACAGTGTCAGGCTATTGAATACAAACCCATTGAGTGTTTAACTGCTGAAACACCAATTGGCACAAAGATCTTGATTTCTGGTCCTTTTGATATTTATGGCGCAGTTTTACTGCTTAATTCGTCGCACATTTCGTTATTTGGCGGTCAGTTAACTAAATGAGTTTCCGAAAACTATTTGTTTTTTACTTAAAATAATTGTATTGGAGATTAGGTACTATTTATTTGTTATAAAGTTATAAATGAAAAGTTAATTGTTTCAATCATTAAATCTCGTATTACAATAGTGAATATAAGCGCTAGATTTTTCTAAAAAGTTGATCAAAAATTTTTATTTTCCTGATTATAGTTAACTAGGTTTCAGCCAGTGCTTCGCACGGGTTATTAGTATTTATTTGTGAATTGTGAATGTATAGATATTCCATGAGGGGTTGCCCACCCCTCGAGTGTCCTCCCATTTAACTCCGTGTTTTGAGCTGAGTCGAATGATATAGGTGTTGATGGGTATTTTAACATATTTTTGGACCCCTCCTATATAAGGTGGTGCCCACAACCTCAAGTGACCCCTAATTTTACTTATTTGCGATAAAACTTCAATTATGTTGCTAAACAAATAATTTTAGATTTTATAAATAGATAGGTTTCCATTC
>JAQIXJ010003552.1:0-12526 GCA_034700185.1 Phthiracarus laevigatus | reverse complement strand
TTATTTGAAGAATGTATTGCTGACTGCCAGTGCATCATTCGGGTGTTGGCACTGGCAGCGAAAGGTAGCCATAATTAAATAAAATAAGTAAATCCTAAAACCCGTTGACTACAATATTGGACATGATCCAATGCTATGTCCAACACGTCATTTATGTTTATATCGATGAAAAACATAATAATAAAACTAAGTAGGCATAAAATAATAAGGTTGTGGTATATATTTGTAAGTGATGAGTGTGGGTTTAGTCATTTGTTGTTCACAATCATTTAGGACGCCAATATTTGCCATTAAATATTTCCCGAATTAATCCATTTCGGCGAGTAATACAACGTAATCCATCTGATAATTTTTCAAAAAACAACGTGACAGATTGTTCTCTCGCATATAAATAGCGTTTACGTGTCGTAACAATGCTAAATCGCAACCCTTTTTATCGTAATTTGCGTATAAGCTCATCCATACCTTTTTTAAGGTTACAGTTTCTCGTTTAGCACATATATTGTTCTCTCAAGTTCCCATTTCTCATATAATAGCTCATTCAAGATTTGCACTATCATTCGAACGAATTAGCATTCTAGTTCCGTAGCTTCAAAAAAGTCATAGACAACTCGCTGAGGTTGTCTCACTACACATTTTGCGCTTTGCATATACTGTTCATAGCAGCGGTTCATACTGTTCTAGATGAATTAATGGCGGCGTTTATACACGACAAACAGTAATATTCGAAACAATGTACGCAAAACCTCAGGTATCGTAACACCTCTTGGCAAAGAATACATCTCATGCTTTTCTAACGCTGAAGTTATCGTCGCACTCTTATCTTCAAACAATTCTCTAGGTATACCACCAGTTCTGTTTTGGTGTATTTTTCAAGTTCGATAAATAATTTTCCTCTCTATCCTATCTCTGCCTCTCCTCTACGACCATTTCTTTCAATACGTCCTGAACCGCTTAAGGTCTCTAGTTTAAAGTGGGCACCGTGTGATCAATGATAACGACATCATCCCAATCTATAAAATTCTTTCACGATTAAGATCCAAAAAAAAATTAAATGTATAACGTGTGTCTGATGTCTGATGTGTGTGCTGTGTGTTGTGTGTTGTGTTCAAGAAGTGGTCTCCATAATTTTATTAATTATCGTCTTACTAATTTCTCTCGCTTTCCTTTTCCGTTTCCTATGTTTCTCTCTCTTCACATATTTAAATTAACAATGACTTAAAATATACAAAAACAAAAACATAAGGGACAAAACAAAACATAAAACATAATTAATATATACGTGAATTCCATAAACTTTTTCGAAATTTTTACCGTAACTAGTAATATCTATTTTCTCGATCTCTCGAAAAATATTTTTAATATCAAATTTTGATTCACTACTTTGTTGTTCTAAGTAATGATTTACTTTTTCAGACATTCTATCATCCAAAACATTAAAATTGATTAATTCTGAACTATAAGCGAAATTCAGTAACTTGAAATTCGTCTCAACAGGAAATTTCATGGGATATATAGGGCACTCATATGATATTCTATTAATTATAATCTCATGACAAGCTCAAAAAACTTAAATCGACAATGCGCCTAACTTAACTTGCGCCATAATTATTTGTGTCGAAAGGCAGTTTTTTAATCCAAAAATTATTTTCTTGTTTCTCACATAAATAATTTCCAGAAATAAAATCATTATTCTCTAATATTTTCTTGGCAACTTTAATCGCACATTCGTGTTTAGTATCAATTAATAAAAATTTCATTCCAATATAATTGTATTGACATCTTAATTCACAATCTCGTTCAATAATTCCTGTTTTGTTCCAGGCCAAAATAGTAAAGTTGCGGCAATCTCGTTCACTCTAATGTTGTCATTTCAATAATATGTGAATATATATAATAAGATTAAAATAATAATAGTAGAAAGTTAATATACGTAGTTTGTCATAAAACGATACTATTATTAATATATTAAGCTTTAACTTGTAAATTTATGTTTATATTGTAGTTGTTTGAGTTTCATAGAGTATCGTTTTGAGGTATAGGCGCTGTTGACAATTGCTCGACATATTGTCTTGCTGTCTGCACAGCGACGCTTTGCTCAAGTTCCATGACCTGGCGTCTTATTTTTTCACGTGAACAGAACAAATATATCATCAAATTAATACACAAAACCAACATTATATACAGAATGAAGTAGTTTCCTTTTTGATTTATTTCATTGTTAACTATTTTAGTGTCGATTTGATTTACTTCATAAAAAAGCGATTTAAGGTTGAACTGTTAAATGTTTGTATGTCTTGTTAGTAGATGATTAACATCGTTTGTCATGTTGAATTTCGTCTTTGATCGTCTATTCCAGAGTAAGAATAGTTACCAATTATGAACGACTCTTTGCTTTCTAGATGAAAGGGGTAACGTGGACAATTTCTTATCATTCCGAAGACGGTGACTTCGTTACCCATGCAGTAGATAAAATTATGTGATTGTCCTATTTTCAGTTGAATGAATGGTTTTTCGTTAGAACACTTTCCCTTTTACCATAATGATTTAGTGAAATGTTCGAGTATGCATGTTCTTGATCTGATAGCAACAATTTTTTCTACTTAATTTATATTGAATATGGCCAGAGTTATAAAGACAATTTTTAGCTCTGTCGAAGATTACTAGGTTATTACCGTTGTATTGAATTGAACACCATGATCCAATTATTGTTGTATAATGTACGATTGGATTACTAGTGACTGCATAAGATGTTTTTGATCATAAATCGGCCGAAAATGACATTATTACTGTTCTTTCTGCTTTGTCAATGTGACATCCTGTGGGTTGCAAACTTGTTGGTTTACATGCTGGTGTACACGGTAGTGTAATATAAAGTAATGTCAAAAGACGTTGATCCACTATTCGTTTGTTCCAATTTTCCTGAACTTTGGTTGAATCGGAATATATTGTTGCTAATTTAAAAGCTAAATATGTAGATAACATGGCGTCTGATTCTAATTCATTTTTGAGAGCGAGGTTTGCTAGTGAAGTTAAATTCTTTTCTTTACCAATAATTTTTAATGCCTTTTAACATGATTGTATGCATTTTCTTGCTTTACAAGCGAATTTTCAATATTATTAAATTCTTCAAGTAACTTATTCATGTTTTTGTTTAACTTAACGTATTTTTAGGCTGAGTATACTGAAGTAATTCCAACTGTGACATCTCCAGTAGCGCATGCAATAACTAGTGAAATTGCTCGTTTAGTTC
Source organism: Phthiracarus laevigatus (assembly GCA_034700185.1). Lineage (NCBI taxonomy): Eukaryota > Metazoa > Arthropoda > Arachnida > Sarcoptiformes > Phthiracaridae > Phthiracarus > Phthiracarus laevigatus. Next base: position 9,273 of record JAQIXJ010003552.1, on the reverse strand, counting down.
GTACATTACTGTTATCGTTACCATTGTTTTAGTTTTACATCTGACTTTTTCAAAGCGATACATGGATTTAAAAATGCTACTTTGACCTGATAAGGTTGGGTTTTTTCGGAAAACATCAACATCAGTTGTTCTCAATTGAATCGAACAAACTTCTGTAAAACTCGACTTTGAAGTCGCTGGTTGCAGTACTAGAAAGAAGCATTAGATGGAGACTAGTAGTGAACCTCTGTTAGTTTGCGTATTTGATCTTTCATGATATATCTTGAGTCTCGATACATGAACTAAATCGGTTCTGTTTCTTCCGATAGTTATTTCGTAGACGAGATTTGATCTTACTCCCGTTACCAAATAAGATATTTTGTACAAATGCATCAACATGTAGGCAAGACCGACTCGCCTGTTTGGGTAATAGCACATAACTTTATCTCCTACTTTAAACTTTACATGTTGATGTTTTTTATCATAATACTTTTTGTTAACTTGTTGACTCCTTTTTATACTCTCTCTCTCGCTAAGTTAAGAGCGACTTCCCAACGATTACGTTTGTCTTCATCTGACTCATCGACAACCGGGATATCAGCAGGTAACCTGCATATCCTTCCATACATGAGGTAATAGGGTGTATTCTTTATAGAGTTGTGATGTTGTGTATTAATTGCTAAGGTTTTAGTTGAAAGTTGTTGGTCCCAATCTCTGTGGTTGGATGAACAATATTGAGATAACATGGCGGTTATTCTGCTATTTACTCTGTCGCTTATGTTCGACTGCGGATGAAAGGCTGTTTTTCGAATGTGCGTCACTCCAAGTCGTTCTGTTATCAGATTCAAAATACATGACATAAATGCTTGTGCTCGATCAATTATTAAATACTTCTTGACACCATGTCTTGTGATTGTTTTATCTATCAAAAACTTAGTAACAGTTTCCGCTGTAATATTTTTTGTTGCTTCAGTTTCTACGTATTTTGAAAAATAGTCAACACAAACTTGCACATATTTGTTGCCACTATGTGACTGCGGAAAACTTCGAAGAAAATCTATTCCTCATTTTTCTGCTGTCTCCATTACAATCATGGGTTCTATAGATCCATCTTTCTTTCAACCATGTCTTTTCCGTTTCTGACTTGATAGACAAGAATCGACATATTGCTTAACGATTTTTGTTATTTGTGGAAAATCAAATCTTTCTATAAGACGTTCTAAAGTTTTTTTATAAGCGTGGTGTCCAGAGAGTTGATGGTCATGATTTTTTACAGTAAGTTTAGTATCTTAGAGAACGGGACTTCCACAATAAGTTTGTTTGTAACCTTTGTATTTAATATCTCATCTATAATTATGTGTGATTGATCTTCACTTAGATATTCAATTAAGTTGTCTATAATTTATGTTAATCTTTGATCGGATCTTTGTTCTCTTTTAAAGTCGTCTTCTTTTGAAATCGAATGTTCGTCTTCTATGATACAGACCGAACTGTGTTATTGGTGAACAATAGGGTGACGTGATAGGTAATCATCATCAATGTGTTTGAGACCAGGTCAATGGACTATTATTGCTTCTGAGAATTCTCCAACAATCAAAGACCATTTTGATAAACGACCAGATAAGTTTTTTTTGTTAAGTAAAGAATTTTGAGCCGAATGATCAGTAACAATTGTTTAAGGCAACCCGATTAATTAGGATCTAAGTTTTTTTAAAGCAGTAATCACGGCGAAGCACTCTAATTCTGAAAAACTACATTTACTTTCTGATTCAGTTAATTTTTTACTTCCATATGATACAGGTTGCCAAAGGTCATCCTTGTGTAGCTGTACTAGTTTGTATCCTATGCCACTGGTTGATGCATCGCAACGCAGTTCTGTTTCTAGAGTAGGAATAAAGTGAGCTAATATTTGGGGTTTTGATAGGATCTCGTTATTTTTTGTGAAGACTTCTTCAAGCTCAGTAGTTTCTTTATATTTAGGTGAAGACATTTTTACGATCGCTTCTATTTGTTTACAGTCTAGTTTTATCCCGTTCCGACTAATGATTCTTCCTAGGAATTTGATAACTGCTGCAGCAATTATGCACAACTCATATTTCATTTTGAGTCCTGCAAAACGTAGCGCGCTAAATACTTTCCTTTGCTTAAACAGATGATCATTCAAGCTTTTCTCGAATACCAAAATGTCATCTATAAAAACTAAAGCGGCCTCAAATTTTAATTTGCCCAAAGCTATATCCATCAAACACTGATAAGTTTGAGCAGCGTTTCTTGCCCCTTGCATAAATCTTTTGTATCTGTAATTTCCTAGTCATGGTACAATAAAACCAGTTATATCTCTGTCCTCTTCTCTAACAGCTCTTTGGTAGAATCCATGTCTGGCGTCTATAGCAGTGAAATAAATGTTGCCAGAAAGAGAACGAAAATAATCCGTTGCTAATGGGAGTTCATATGCCCATAATTTCGTGATTTTGTTTATTGCTCTGAGATTATTAACGAATCTGAAAACTCCTTTTTTGCTATAAGGCTTGTTTATTATTATAATTGGAGTTGACCATGTAGTCGTAGTTGGTTCAATTATCTTTTGTTCAATCATAGATTTAGCCTTATCTTGTTTATACTTTCTATTCACATAAATCGGTTTATAACTTCCTAATTCTATTTCGTATTCGATGAGATTTGTTAAACCTAGTTTTTTGTCAAAAGTCATAACATCTTTATATTCTAAATTTAAACTTTTCAACTCTCCCTTTTGTTTAATACTTAAGTTCTTGCCAACTTTTACAGAAAATCCTTCATCTTTAAAATTTAATATGTAGTTGTCTTGATCAAGATTTACATCGTAGGCAAATGAGTTTATATCGCATACTTTTTCTTGTTTGCCCAAGTTGTTTTCTGTAACATTTAATTTTGATTTAAGTATTTCACAATCGAAGATGTTTCAAAATTGCCAAGTACTGTGCCAATGCCTACAATTTGTTCTACCGAATCAAAATTAGTTATATTGGTTATCGAAGTGCCACTTTTAACGGTTGAAACTGAATTTGTAATAACGACATCTAACTCATCATCATTTAGTAGTACATAGATCCCATCTTGAACATTCCTTTTATTTTCAAAGTCAACTTCAACTATCATTGACGAGAATGGCGGTATAAATGTCTGGCGAAGATTGTAAACTTTGCCACAGTATTTGGGCGTAGTTATTTGTTTTTGATCACTCATTATTTCTAACTCACTTAAAAGTCAGGAGAAGTAACTCCTGTTTTGATTTCCATCTATTACAGTTCAAAAGTCAATAACTTCAAAAGAATTTTAATAAAGTTTATACAAAAAACTTATTTACTCGAATATGTTGTAAGTGTTTCGCTCGCAACAACACCCACAATTTTAATTATAAAAACTTTTGTATCAATCATACAAAAAAATCGAAACCTCTAAGCACGCACTCAGTTACGATCTTAGAAGAATCCTCTAACTTTAGGCTTCTAAATTTAATTTATAAATATAAGTCAAATTTAATTATTTTTAATTTATTGCAAACTGCTGTTTTATATTTCAATAAAATTCAATGTTTTCGAAACTTCAATACAATCAACAGACGCTTGACTCAACTCGATTACTATTCAATACGAAGCTCATTTAATCCTTTATTGAATAGTGGAAAACTTTCTCAACTATATATTGTTGATGTTTACGTAAATATTGAGAGAGTTAGATTAAAATGGATTAAGGACAATCAAAAAAAGTTAAGAGTTGAGCATTATAAAGGACTTATGGATCATATTCATAACGCAAACGAAAACAAACGTATCAAAGTTGGCAAACCTGCTTTACTTACATCATCTTTCATCGGTAGCCCAAGAGCTATGCAGCAAAACTATCAAGATGCTATGGTTTTAGTAAGGAGATTTGGTAAATCAGATTTATTTATTACAATAACGTGCAATCCAGAGTTGATAAAAATTAAAGAAAATTTAACCCGTGTCAAAGGATTGAATTTAGACCAGTTTTAGTATCGCGAGTGTTTCACCTTAAACTTAAAGAACTGCGCACTGATTTATATGAAATAAATATTTTTGGAACACATTTGGCTTATATCGACGTTATTGAGTTTCAGAAAAGAGGTCTCCCACATTGTCATATATTAATGTAGCTTTCAGAAGAAAATAAAATTGGAACACCATATGATGTCGATAGAATTGTTACTGCTGAAATACCAGACGATAAGGATATCGATTTGTTCATTATTGAAACCTCAAAAATGATTCATGCTATTTGTTTTTCAGACGGAAAATGTACTTAAAATTTTCCAAAAGAAGTCTGTAAGGTAACAAAAGCAAACGTTAATGGTTATCCTAAATACCGCTGCAATAAAATAAAAAATAATCTAATAAAAATGCGAAAAATTAGTAACACTTGGGTTGTTCCATACAATAGATAATTTCTACTTAAATATCAGTGTCATACTAACGTAGATATTTGTGCGTCGATATAAAGCATAAAATATTTGTTTAAATATGTTTACAAAGGACAAGACTGTGCTGAAGTTGAAATAAAAGAACATTTTCCGAAAAGCAAATAGGTCGAAGTACAATCATATTTAGATTCGCGATATGTAAGTGCGCCCGAAGCAATTTGGTGAATTTTTACTTTCAGAATGCATAGTTTTTCCCATGTTGTTATTCGTCTGTCAGTCCATTTGTTAATTAAACAATCGGTTTATTTTCAAGAAATTGAAGCTTTTGAAGCTGCAGGAGAAAAAGAAAATACGCTAACTGCATGGTTAAAATTAAATCAAGTAAATTCATTGGCCAGAAACTATTTCTATTCCGAGATACCTGAAAACTTTGTTTTTCACTAGACGTCAAGCAATTGGGATCCAAGAAAGAAGTATGAACCACTAACTAGCGAAATGTTTGTTGTTAGTTTATCTATTCCAGAAAGATATTATTTAAGAATGGTACTCCTCAGAGTGAAACGTGCTACAAGCTTTTAAAACTTAAGAACAGTTGGTGGTCAAGAATACTCAACTTTTAAGGAAACAGCAGAAGCGCTAATATTGCTGTCTAATGACACAGAATGGGAACTGGCAATCTAAAAACCGTCAATTTTTCGTATGCCGTATCACTAGCGATGCTTATTTGCCTCTAAATGAATTTTATGTTTACCAAAATATCCACTATTGTTGTTGAAAAAATTCAAAAAAGAATTATGTAAAGATTTTATAGAAAGATATCCATCTGATTTAAAGCTTATGCAGTTGCAGATGTCAACGACATTTTGCGCTTACATGTTAAATCATACTTTAATTTTAAATTACCTAAGACGGCTAAAGTTGGTTATCACGTAATTTACGACTGCAAAAAAGAAGCTGAGAAAGGTAAAAAAATGTTGGCAAAATTAAATGACTTACAAAAAACTGCACTTATCAACATTATAGACGCTAGCAATATACCACAAAAAAGTATTTTTTTATTATTGATGGTCCAGGTGGGAGTGGAAAAACATACTTTTATAATACATTAATGCATGTAGTGAGAGGAAAAAACAAATTAGTTAGTCCATTAGCTACAACCGGTATAGCTACAAACTTATAATGTGGTGGGAGTTCATACCACTCAACATTTAAATTGCCTTTAAAAATAAAAGAAAATTCCGTTTCAAAAATAAAACATAACTCGCCAGATATGATTTCAATGAGAAATGCATCTATGATTTTATGGAATGAAGTTACAATGGCAACAAACCATGCACTAGATTGTGTTGATAGACTTTTTCAAGATTTAATGCAAAAAAAACAACCTATTTGGTGGTAAAGTTATATTAATTGGTGGCGATTTCCGACAATTCTTTGCCTGTCGTAAAATATGACGATAAAGTTGAGATCATCCAATCAACAATCAAGTTTAGTCAGTCTTGGCATCAGTTCAATATTATTTCATTAACAAAAAACATGAGATCAAATGATACCAAGTTTTCAGAATGGCTTTTATTAGTTGGTGAAGGACAAATAATGAATGATGACATATTTATTGATATTTACAAGAACTTTTATTCATCAAAAAATTTTATAGAAGAAATATATGGCAGTTCTATAGAAAGGACAATTTTTAATCTTTATTAATCTTATGCTATTCTTTGCTTTACAAACGCTGCAGCTTTAGACATCAACAATGAAATTATTGAAACAATGGATGGCGACAACTACACTTACTTAAGCATAGATAGTATAGACTCTGAAAATGAAGACGAAAGACTTGTCTATCCAGTCGAGTTAATAAACACAATTGACTTTTCAGGTTTGCCTCTACATCGTTTAAAATTAAAAACTGGTTGCATAGTTATGTTGTTGCGCAACATTAACACAAAACAAGGATAATGTAATGGAACAATGCTTTATGTTAAAGCCTTAAAAAATAACGTTATCCTTGCTATCAATTTAAAAGACACTGTGTTGGCGCTGAGGTATTTATTCCAAGAATAGAATTACTTCATTCGGTTGACGATTTTCCAGTAGCAATCCGGAGAAGATAGTTTCTAATAAGAATTGCATTTTCGATGACAATAAATAAAAGCCAAAGTCAAACTTTTGAAAAAGTGTTAATTTGTTTGGATAAGAATGTATTCGCGCAAGGACAGCTTTAAGTAGCTCTATCTAGAGTTAAAACTAAGCATAATTTGAAAATACAACTTATTGATTTGGAAAATACCATTAATATACTTGAACCAAATGAACAAGCTTCCACATATAACTGTGTTTATAAAGAATTATTGTCATTGGATGGCCATAATAATATTTATAAACCAGCAGGTGACATTGGTAATGATTCATTTTCTGAGAATGAAAACAATAGCGAAACCGACTATTATTATAGCGATTCAGATCCAGATCATACAATTATTGATGAAACAGCTTATCAACATCAATTAACAAGGAAAGATTTCAAAGCGCTTTGTGTGTTGATTGAATCTGGTGCTCATCAATCCATGGATAGACTTAATGAAATTTTTAAAATAAATAATTTCGATATTTTATTTGATGAAATTATAAACTTTATTCAACGCAGACAAGCTCGAGTTTATGACCATCAACAAATTGTAAGCCATGATTATTTTAAAAGAATTAGGGAAGAATATTATTTTCTATTAGACAAATACCAGATTATTGAAACAAGCGCTGATGGAAACTGTTTTTGTTCTGCAATATATATAAATATAACTGGGATTCAGAACTTATCAACATTTATTCGTTTCGTAACGGTTGGAACAATTTTGAAGTATAACCTTAACTTACAACAAAATGCCATGCGTTACTTTTCTGAAGCGAAAAAAGATATTTATGGTAATTGGTACCACTATGAGTTAGTAAATTTTGCGTTTTCCGCAGGTTTGGTTACTCACTTTAAAGGATTTACAAAAAGTACTAAGTTCCCAGAACGAATTAATAATGCAAATCTTCGACCAATCTATATATCTACATTTTATTGGGCTGTTCATTTTCATCAGTTTGTAATATAAATGATATTGAACAGACCAATCCATTGCCATGGAATTTTTTTGGATCGAGCCACAAATGATTCTTTGGAGCTATAATTACGAAAACAATGTACCAGTTTCTTTAATACATCTAAATGGAAATCTTTACGTTGCACTTTGCACATTGCGCTTCAATAAACAGTAGCAAATATGCCTACTACTGCATATTTTTGAATGAAGACGAAAATAATTTGTTTAGAAATCGAAACTATCGACCACAAAATGAAATTGTTTTTGACAATGATCAAGACGTGGTAATTATTGATTAAATAAATTTGTTTTGTTTATTTTACAGTTCTAATAAATAATTATATGTTAAATAATTTCTTGAAAATAATATGTTAATAATAAATATATAAATTAATGTATCCTTTTTGGTTAATTTTTGAATAAATTGAATTAATGAATATAATTTGTGGCTCTTTTAAACCCGCCTAAGGCGGGCTTATTTTCTAGTTTCACAAAACAGAAAAATAGAACTTTATTTCAAAATCAAATAAAATCAAAACTTATAATGTTATTGTAATAATATATTCTGACATTGAAATATTGGTGATAACAAACTATTGTCAAACATGTTGTTCTATATTTCAAATAGAAATAAGCGTAAACGAACTGCTATCTCATTGCCGTATATTCGCAGTATTAGTTAATTCATAGTGGTGTGACTCACTTCAGCACAATCACTACAATCATATTTATAATCCAAATTTAAAATGGTAAATAATGTATAATTTTTAGGCCAAATTGAAAACATATATAATGAACTTAAAGTATTCGTTTAATATTTTATAAGATTAATTAATATTTTATAAACTATTTAATAAATTACAGATAATATTTATGCATTTTATATCGGATTTTGCTCAATTCCATTGTACGCAACTGAGATAATTATTTTCTAATTACACAACGAATTGAATGCGCGACTGTTATATACGAGTTCACATTAAAACAATATATTTAATGCGCATTATGTAATACAATGCATTACGTATGGCGTAATACTGGAATAGAGTGGAATAGAGTGGAATAGAGTAGAATAGAGCGGAATAGAATGATATAGAGTGTAATTAAGTGGAATAGTGATATAGAGTGTAATTAAGTGAATAGCAAAATGATCATTGCTTATAACAAATAATTCGTACCACATTACTGTGAGGTCTGAACTATTTTTAAAAGGAAAACCAATATTATTGCTATTATCTGCAAGTAATAAGAAAATAATAATTATATAATAATGATCTAACACTTAAAATAGTAATTTTTATCTCTATTAATAAAATCATTATCAATACCTCATAAAATCGAAAATAATTTATTAGAAATAATTTCCAACAATAAAATCCAGTTTTATTTTTCGAAGTCTTTTCAATCAATGAAAGTAACTATAATTGTTAAAAAATATAATTTTTCAATGAAAGCCAAATTAATATAAAAACTAAAATACCTTAAATTTTGATTGTAACCCTAAATACTTATTCTTTCTTACAAAATAAATGTTTATTATTTTGTGAGACTTCTTTGACTCTAAATTGAGAGATGAGGCTGAGTTAAGAGCAAAATATATAACAGTCGTACCAACGAAAACAGCATAAATATAAACGACTAGTATGTTGAGACTAAGGTTTGTGAAGATAAGCGGATAAATAAATAAACTGTTTAATGATGTAAATATTACACAAATCCAGAATAAGAATATCGACCAATAGTTGTCATTGCATTCTCCAATCTCTCCGTGTATTGAATTAAATG
>JAQIXJ010003551.1:0-12530 GCA_034700185.1 Phthiracarus laevigatus | reverse complement strand
GCCTTTGATTCTTGAGGATCGCCAACATTAGTTCCAGTTCCATGTGATTCGAAATATTTAATATCGTGTGGATCAACCCCCGCTTCTTCGTACGTTTCGATCATAAGATCTCTCTGTCTTAACCAAAACGGAGAAAACAAACCAATTGACTTAAAGCCATCCGTATTTGTTTTTGCGTGCAAAACAGTGGCATAAACTCTTTTAGCAGCAGATCTTCTTTGTAATAAAACACAACCAATAGTTTCCGATCTGACAAACCCATCAGCCTTTTTATCCCAAACTTTACACTTGCCATCCTGTGCCAGAAGACCGATCGAAGAATATGCGAAGTTCGAGAATGGAGACTGCACTAAATTTCCGGTCCCTATTATAGCCATATCACAATTTCCAGTTCGCATTTCTGCCACACCATTTTGAAATGCAACCATACTCGATGAGCACGCCGTTTCTAACAACATTGATGGCCCTTGAAAATCGAAAAGATACGAAATTCGATTGGCGTATAGCGCTTTAGATGATCCATACACCCAAATCGCAGCTTCTTTACTTCTAAAGTCGTTAAAATCATCGTTTGGTAAGCCATCGGCACAAGCTATTTAAAAATAGGTAATCGAGAATTAAGACAAAGTTTCCATTTTGAAAAAACAACTTTTTTAAAATGTAGGTTTATTTCTTAAATTTGTTTGGGTGGGATGTGATCAGATGTTTTTTATGGATTTTTTAAAAAAATTCTTAAACTTTTGTAGATATTTCCAATTAACAATATAGCTAATAATATAACTAACGAATAAATTATTGTTTACTTATAAGCAGGGTGTCCCAGACTGTGTTGGTCTGGGGGGAGGTTACTTTCCGACTTTTCAAAAACTTTAGGGGGGGGTCAAACTACTCGGATTTAAGCGACAATTTTTCTGCCATCGGTCAAAAAAGCATTAAAAAAAATTTTTCCCCCATAGAGATGTCACTTTTCATTTTTTAGGTAGGGGGGGGTCAACTTTTTGAGAATTCTTGGGGGGGGGTAACCCCCCTCCAGCCCCCCCCTCTGGGACACCCTGCTTATAAGATACCCTTCAGGCAGTAAACCTCTTGTTTATAAAAATTTTAGCCAAGTTGAGTGTATATTCATCAATCATTATAACTTTTTAAAAATTTTGCACTTTTGTATACGATTAAAGAGTTTTTACTGTCTTCTAGAAATTTCATCAGAAATCAAAATTCAGTTTAAGATGTTTAAGATGAACGTAAGCTTTCAAATTTAATTTGAAGGTTTTTATTTAAATTGGTTAGTTTGCTCTATCAATCAAAGCTTGTATGCTTTACACCAAAATCAACTTTTCATCCATTCCTGTCTTACTCTAAAATCTTGCATATTTTCCCAATACGTCTTATATTTTTGTGAATATAAATTGAAAATTCATATTAAGATTCCTTTTTTATCTATTAATTAATCGATTTGCATCAGAAAAATTAACATCTACATTATATAGTGTGTAGAATATGTACTATCAACCCTTTTTCGAAAACTTTCAAATCAATATACTAAAAACCTTGGGAATCGTACGACAACGAACTTGCAATGAGGAATAGTATTTATAGCAAATACGGTAAATCCATTTACGAGTTAGTAATGATAGCATCCACTAATGAATACGCTTTATTTTCATATCACATAATTTATATCATGTCCATTAATAAATTCTTAACATTATATTCATAAATTCTAGATAGAGTTAAACATAATTAAAATGTACATCACATACACTGTATTTTTTAACAAAAACCTTCAAAAAAAAACATTTTCGGAAAGAACACACAAAAACAATTTATCTTAAAATAAAGTTGCTGATGAAATTTTTAGGATTCAGTAGAAACTTTGAAAAAGTACTACAAAGCACTAGATTATTTTTTTAAGATTATAAAAACATGATATCCTCAATTAGCATATTGTTTTTATGATGAAATTATTTAGAAGTGGTAAAATCTTGTGCATATCACCGCAATTTTCATACGCAAAATAATTGGCAATTTTGCAATTTATAAATATTAAATTCTAATAAACAAATTAGAATTTTGTCATTAATATTCTAAGAAATATTCGTTTTTTTCAATGATGAAACCCAAAATTAGCATATTTGTTGATTAAATTATAAGTCAAAATACATATTTTAAATTTTGTAATTATTTTATTCGTTTAAATAAGATAAAATCTTACGACGTTAAAAAATAATATTTTGTTTTTAAAACTTTCATTTTGCCTAAAACTACAGGTATTAATCATAAAACATAAATTTAAATATAAATTTTTTAAAAAATCATCTAACAATCCATTCTGCCATTAATTGCGTAAAAAATTTTATAAGATTGATAGCAATAACTTTTTTTATTTTGCTTATGTTAATCTCATCTTAGTTAGCATTGAAGATTTAAAGTTCCTATTAACATAAATTGAAATGATCTAATCTAACGGATTGGGAATAGAAAATTTTTAATTGAACAAATTAATCTGAAAATACTTTTAGTTATAATGCCAAACTGAAAGTGTCATAACAAAAAATTAGCAACAGTTTAGCTGAATGATATCTAAAATTATTTGATAGTAAAACTATAACAATCTATTTAAATAAAATCCTATTTCAATAGCAATTAAATAAATAAAAATTTCATAATTAAATAAAGAATAATACCTAATAATATTTAACCCTACAAAAACAAAAATAATTTCACTCACCAACGGTATTGATACCAAAGTAAACCCCAGTTCTACTGCCCCTCAAATCTTGAGGATTTAGTCCAGCGTCACAAATACACTCGTAGGTTGTTTCCAGAGATACTCTCGCGATCGGATCCATAGAATCAGCAAGCAATGCGAATGTACTGAAAAACACTGCATCAAACTTATCGATTTCTTTTAATTTGCCAGTTCTTGATCCTAATCCTTGGTTTAAGTCTTTTTTAAATAAAATGGATATCATTATGATTTAACTTAGTCTGAAATTTTACTAAAAAATGCAATAAAAAATTAACAAAAACGCTAACCTGTAGGCCATCGTCGGTCATCGTTAGTGACCATATCTACATTTTTGAACAGATTCTGAGCCAATTCGTCCATATTATCGCATTCTGGAAATCGGCCTGCAATACCACTTATAACAATGTCATCATTCATGTCAAACACAGGCATTGTTCGCTTTTTCGGTCGGGCATAAACCACTCCAGTGCTCATTCCTGTGACAATTATTAAAATATAGTGAGTATAACTAGAAATTAGATATTTTAAGTATGGTTAACACAATTTTTTAATAGCTTAGAAATTATCCAACTAATCCGAAAATGTTATTTTCATTTCTGGGCTTAAAATAATAATCAATTTTAAATACTGTCAAATAGTATATAATACGCACTAATTATTTAATTTCTAGCCTAAGGTTTGATCGAATCTTATCTGGATTTCGATTTTAGGAGATAACAAAAAATAATGAAACAATAAAAGTTAAAGCTAGTTTTAATCATAAGCTTATTCGAAGTAAATTTAAAGTTTAAAATTATACATTTTTCGATCAAATAATTTCGGATTATAAAAAATTAATTAAATTAATAACAAACCCTCAGTTCCTTCAGAGAACATAGCAGAAGCTTGATTTTCTTCGTTATTAGCAGACATTGTGTATTAATTATTAACTAATTTAAAAATAATTGTTTAATCTTCACTTCAAAATTTAAAATATTATCGCACACTTATAATAGAATAATAGTTTACTGTATATGGTTTAAAGGTTTATTGTTGAAGATGCACTCTTCTAAATAGTTAGAGAGAAAGTGTAACTAACTTTTGCCTCACTTAATACTTTATCCACTCTATGATACCCTTCTTTTCTTATCTTTGGTTTGTTCAAACGTAATACTATAACTGAATAAAGATGAGTTCGTATTAATCGCCTAAAGGGGTAATAGGAAAAAAGTTGCACGACCGCTAAATTATATATAAATGGTATTATACACGAAAAAGTTCGAGAAATTTCAAGTTTGAAATTTTGGTTTTTCGATTTCGTTTTCGGTAGCATTGATGTCTGCATTGAGTGGAACTTGTCTACTGATTTTTATCAGTATCACATTCAGTATAGCACTTGCCAACAACTTTTATGAATTATGTATTATTTACAGCATATTAGAAAATGTAACTTTTTCTGTGTAGAAATTATTAATATTGAGCTCCATTCAGCAAATTAAACGAAATAAAAAAAAACAATATTTATTTGTGTTTATTGACAGATTTAGTTTAATGAGAAAACCCAAAAAAATAAACATAATTTTTAAAACAATATTTATTTGTGTTTGTTGACAGATTTAGTTTAATTAGAAAACCCAAAAAAATAAACATAATTTTTCTGAGTAATCTGTAGACTAATACGTATATCAGTTAATTTTAGCCTACATATTTGTATATTCCTATTAATGCATTGTTAGATGAGTAATAATAATATCGAAAATTTTTTAAGAATTTCAATTTAAAAATGGTAGTTTCGATCCAAAGAGTTTTTTTCCATTCATGAAGGTTAGTATTTTAAGATTACTATTGAAACAATTAAAAAAATTCAAGTTAAAATAACTTGGTAACTGTTTTTTATTTGTATTCCCAATAATTGTTTTTTGGTAACTGTTTTTAATAAAATTAGTTGACTTATTCAAAAGATAATCGTAAAAATATTAATCAAACAAGATAAAAATTACATTAAGTATAATTATTCATGAAACTAAAAAAGTTTTGTGCCCTAAGTATAACTAATTGAAGATTAATGCTTAATGGATAGCTTATTTGTAGCCAATGAATATCGAACATTTAAACAAATACTGTACTTCGCATTATGCATGCATAAGTTTTACTATTTCCTGAAGAAGTGTGTCCATATGTCTAAAATAAAAAAGGACAGTATATGAGCATGAAGTTAATTTAGACTACTTTTATATTTTTTGATTTTTGTTGACTTTACTGTTGGTAGTATTGTACACAAGAAAAGTTTTAAAAAAGACATTTGAACATTACGTGATGAGAATTTTCGTCATCCATCTGTAACCATTAATATGCTTAGAAAATTCGCGAACGGTTAAGATCGTTTCAATTTATTTTAGTTATATAAAATTTATATTAAACTTATAAAGGTGGCGAAATCCTGTTTTAAATCTGTCTTAAGTATGCGGTAACAGAATTTTCCATTTTCAGATGTAAATCCGATTTTAATTTTAAATGATAAACTTTATGAATTCAGGTAAAAACAGTTCACATGATAGATATTATTATCTTACATGAATAAAAAGTTTAATGTCATAACGAAGTCACGAAATATCTGGCAAACTTTCAACTTAATAAAAATGATTAGTGTGTCAGTCATTCATATAGACGTCAAATCGATAAGTGGTAAATTTGCAAATATATCCTTTAAAAATTCAGAAAAACAAAATATTTTAAATAAGAGGTCATGCTCTTCAGCGCCGATACCTAGAAGCCAGCATTAACCTTATCCAAAGCAAATTAAACTTTTGAAGTCAAGATCAAATCTAGAACATTTCGCTTACAGTTCAAGGTTAATACTTTCTAGCTTTAAAATTGGGATTTTTTAGAATCAACTTTAGATTCATTAAGCTTTCACTTTTGTTTTTGAACTAGTAAGGCCCACGTGTATGCAAAAATAGTTTGAACTCAAAGTTTTAGCAAGCATGCAATTAACGTCCATAAACTTTTTTGTTATTGTTTTGCGTGTTAAGTGGAAATGATAGCTAAGTTTAGGATATTTATTCCTTGACGGGGATTCCCAAGAAAATAATATAGCTTAGACGTACCATGCTCGTAATTACCATGTAAAAAGTTAGAGCTTGATTTGGAAACCAGCCAATTTTACATTTGTATACATAATATTGAATTAATTTGAGCGTAAATAAATAGAGGAAGGATTAGATATTTTTCATAATTTAAAGAATTCTGTTAAAACATAAGGCAATGAATAATGTTTATCATATTATATTATAAATAAATCATTCGTCTCTTTATGTTAGCCTATTTTATTCAGATGGCCTAACATTAATTAAAAACATTTTTAACTAATTAAATGAATAATATTGTTGTGCAGCGCAAGAAATTAGCGTGTGATGCAACAATAAAACAATATAAAATAATAGTTTTAAACATTTAAATTTTAATTACAACAGTTAATGGTCTTAATTTTTATTATCTTTTAATTTGTAATTCTTTACTATATAACCTTTGTTAACATTATTTTTGCTTCGATTGATTTGACGATTTTGTTTTATTTGAAAAAGTAAGGACCATAGTCTACTATAGCATGAGTATTGTTGTAATATTTTAGTTATAAAATCAATAAAGATTTAGAACCGATTCTGTCCCGATTATATCCGTTTTTCACACAACTTTGCTCATCTTGATTCAGTCTCGAACCGATAACGCAACTTATTGACACAATTTTACCCTATATCACTCTATCCCAACCCAATTTTTAAAGTTTTAAGACAATATTTGGCTATTTTTACCTAAAATTTGGCTAATTTGAACTGAAATATGGTCATATACCGCATAACTGTTTTCCGTAAACTTTAAAACTAATTTTGTCCATTCTAATCCTACCTTTGATCATTTTGGATCGATTTTGGCCGTTTTTAGCCGAGATTTGGCCAAATTGACTTGTCATTCATAAAACAAGTTCGATTTATTGATTTTGTTTGAGTTTAATTTTTAATTTAGAAAACTGGTGTATAAAAAGAGTTAATTTTCCTATGACTTGTAAAAAATTTCTCTATCGTTGCACGAGAATCTCATTTATCATCGCAATCAATTTCAATGTGACTTTTAACTAAAAAACCGGTGAAAGATAAAAACCAACTTTACTGCGTTTTTGTTCGCAATGCCTGTGCAATGACATTTCGTCGCAATTTCTCAGAAAAATTTTACGTGCTTTAAGGATCGTATTTTTGTCTCGCTTATATAACCCTATCTCGCACACTGAGCTATAATATACTGAGCGTATTAATCATGCACTCTTTGTACCCCAAATTACAAACGTGACGTCTGGGATCAAGGTTAGGGGCATGTGATGCTAACCTATAAAAGCACTTATTGTACACACAGACATACACACACGAACGCACTTTTAAGGTTAAACAACATTAAAGGTATTAAAAAGGAATGCTATTTTTTGTAATAAACAAGAAAGTATAGGGTTGGCAGCAATATTTTTGATGCAATAACTGACTGAAATTTCAAACAAAAAAATCTACGATATAAACAAAATACTAGTATTTTTGTACTGCACTTTTCTAAAAACAATCCCACACATTTATAAACTCCTAACTCTTTTACTTATTCATG
Source organism: Phthiracarus laevigatus (assembly GCA_034700185.1). NCBI lineage: Eukaryota > Metazoa > Arthropoda > Arachnida > Sarcoptiformes > Phthiracaridae > Phthiracarus > Phthiracarus laevigatus. The sequence goes on along the minus strand of JAQIXJ010003551.1, from coordinate 5,155 downwards.
GAAAGTTGTCTTTTTGACCAAAAATATTTCTTTCAAATAATTATAAATAAAATATTGTTTTTACGAACTTTAAAATACCTTTTGTCTAAAACATCTTTATATAGCCTATACTTAACCTTTAATTCGAAATGGTAAATAGTTTTGAGCAGAGATGTGATTTTTGAAAATATTTGGTGGTTATTTGGTGAAAAAACTTGGATATTTGGTGATAATAAAAACTCATTGATTCTTGTTTTTTAAAAGATAGTATACTTTAAAACAATTAATTCATTAATTTAACAACTCATACTTATTCATTAACTTATTGAAATTACTTTTATTTAATTGTTTAAAGATGACTGCAAAATTGGCATTTTTATACTTAAAATTAATTATGTATTTGAATTGATTATCCATATATATAAATAACAAAATTTGTTTGTCTGTCTGTCTGTTTGTGAAGACCATTTTAGGGTGTTTTGAGGTGGTTAGACCCCACCTGCGAAAATGAGGGTGGAAAAACTGTATCAATATCATTATAAGCGCTTTTTCTAAGCGTCTACCCTCTCGACACCTACATAAATGAATTCAGCTTTAAGAGAAGAGTACAATTAAGGGGGATTATATGTCAGACACACAGGTGTCAAAAAAATTTTAGATTGCTGTTCAACACCTATATCACTCAACTCAGCTCAAAAACGGAGTTAAAAGAGGGGTTACTCGATTGTGCGTGCACCCTCATGGAAAATGGTTGGGTTATAAAGGGCGGGTATGTAGGGGACAGAGCGGATATGAAACGGAACGAATGGGTAAGGTTCGGTATTATCTGTTGGGGTCTGGGATGAACGGCTAGTCCGGCATGAGCGGGTGGAGTCCGGCTAGGGCGGATGGAATTAGGCTTGGGCGAGTTGAATCTTTACTGTGCGGATGGGGTCCTGGTTAGAAATACTCTTCGACACATATCATTCATCTAAGATCATAGAGCGGAGTTAAATGTTGTTTAACCCAGTTACTCGATATGGTTGGCAACTAAGTTAAAATACAGGCTGCAACAGTTCTATGGGAAGCAGTGCTTCTAAATCTTTGCAGATAAACCTCTTTTGAGTTGGATAGACCATTAATACATTTTATCAAGCCTTTCGTAAGCCATATACGCCTACCGAAGGTGGCCTAATTTCTAGTTATAAATAAAATTATCATGTAAATAGTATAATATTTTATATAATATTAAATTGACTTACGACTTAATTTTTAAACACAAAAAGAAATATTTTTGAAAATTAAATAATATATTAGCATTTTCATTCATAAAACAAGAACGGAAGATTTATAGAGAGCTCACTTTTCTTAGGTTGATGCATTCTTATGTACCATCTAACCGATTTTAATCTACACCTTTGTTATTTTATCTTATAATAGAGTATTACTAAAAAAATTCTACCAGCCATAGGTACTTCACATTAAAAAAATGTATAAAATTAAACCCAATATTTTTAATCCTTTATATGCTTGAAATCGTAAAAAATATTCTCTCTGTGAATATATAAAATAAAGTTCTTGCTATACTAAACTAAAACGTATAAATTGCTATAAAAAATTTATTTATTAAAATGAAATCATAACATGGTATAATACATTAGTAATAAAAAATTATATTTAATTAAACTTTATTCTTAATTATTTTCGTAATTTGCGGCAAATTTTTGGTCAAAAATTCAGATTCAGTGCCGACAACAGTGTAAACATCGCATCGTCCGTCGATAAACTGTAAAATCGAAAAGAAAGCGATTATTGAAACAAATAGGCTAATAAATAATTAAATATTACAAACAACAACAATATCGAACTTACCTCTCTTTTAATGCCATAATCGAAAAGAATCTTTTCCTGCAACGGTTGAATTTCTTCCTCCTTTTGAACCAATTTAATAATGGTTACATCAACCGAAAACTTTTTCATTCGTTTGATGATCTGTTGTTGCGTAAACGACTGCATTTTAGCCATTTTTTTCTTTCGATACTTGACAACCATTTCCGCCCTTTCGAACGAACCACGTATGACACCGTCCATATCTTTGCCCACCAATTGCTTTCCGCCATAGTGTTTGATCAATTCCACCAATTTATTGATCCGTGTCTGTTCGTCCTTACAATCCATCATTTCTTTCTCAATTCGGGCCATAATTCTGTCGGGTATGAACGATTTGAGATAAGAGAATACAAGCTCGAAACGTTCATCTGTTCCCCATTCGCCTTTCAGTCCAGCCTTCGACGGATCCAATACTATTAGAGTTTTAATGGGCGCACGCTTTCTACACATTTCGAAGCCAATCAAAGCACCAAACGAGTGTCCAATGATGTCGTAATTACCTTCGGGCATCATTTGCTTCATTCTTTCTTTGTATAATTGGCTAATTTTTTTGATATCCTTATATTGTTGCATGGTTTTCACCCAATTCAACGCAATCACTGGTCGATTTATTTCTTTAGCCAACGTATGCATTGACGCGTATATTCCCTCAATCGGTGGCAAGAAAAACACTGGTTTACCTGATTTCAGTTCAAACAAGGGTTCAGTAAATTGAAATAATTCATTTGATATATATTGTAACAAAAAAACTTTACCGGTTTTAACGTTATTAAGAGGTGTTGTTAACTCGTTTGGAATTTCAAATTTCAGTTGCGATAAGTTAACCCTCGCTTGTTTCACGTCAGCCGAATAATTGCGTAACGCAACTTTGTTTCCATCCCTGAATTCTTTCAATTCCTCGCCGGTTATCTTCTTAATATCGGATAGCGTTAAATTTATATCGTAATCTCTGTCTAACCGTTGCTGAATTTCAACGGCCATCATAGAGTCGAGACCGACATCGCCGAGAGTGACGTCGTTCGGACGCGTGTCGATTCCCAAGTGAGTGATTAACTGTGATAACACTTCATCCTCCGATTTATTTCCACCTTCTTGTGTATCAGCTTTTACATAAGAAGACAATACTGCGTTTGGCATTTGAAGAAAGCGATCAAATACTTCCAGACATGAAGACAATCTTTGGAGAAGAATACCCGAAAACAATTTCATTTCGTCCGCTTTTTCATCGGTTGAAAGCAAGTGTTCGGCAACTATACCGACATCACCAATAGGTCCCCATTGTATGGCCAATCCGTGTAGACCTTTAGATCTTCTATTCTCGCATATTCTTTCCATGGCTGAGTTGGCGTAACCATAATTAGATTGTCCACTATTTCCACGACCAGCAGTGAACGAAGAGAATGCAACGAAATAATCCAATTGCGGACATCCTCTTGAAAGGATGTCTAAATTTCGTAGTCCTTCTAGTTTTGGTTGACATACTTGCATAAATGTTTCTGTGGTCTGATTCTCGATGAGTGCATCGTTCAATACCATGGCTAAGTTAAATATGCCCCCAATTGGTCCATAATTAATACATTCTTCTATCAAATCCTTTGCACCTTTAAAAGTGGATGCATTTTTTGTTGTCACATAAACTTCAATGCGATAGTCTTCTAAAAATGAGCTATACTTTTCAAATCGTTTTAAATAAAACTGTTGACTTCCATTTTTAACGCCAGTTCTTGATGTGAGCACAATCTTCTTAGCGCCGCGTAATACTAACCAAGTCGCTAATTCTAGACCAAACCCTCCCAAACCTCCAGTAATAATATATACCTGAAAGTATATTCAATATAACAAATAATTAAAATTGACGTTCCGTTTTGATGGACTAAATTGACTAACCTTTGTTGGACTAAACCAAGATTTCATTAAAGCGTTAACTGTCAATAATTTTGGTGTTTTAACGAATTTATTTTCTTCGTCCCTTATTTTGATGATAACTTTTCCAATGTTTTGACCAGTTAACAAGTATCTAAATGCTTCTTCCGCTTCAGTTGTCTTAAAACATGTTTTTTCGATGGGCTGAACCACACCTTTTTTGATACCATCTTCAATTAATACTTTCATTTCCTCCATAAAAATCCTCAAGTTTGGTCCTTTGGGTCCTTCTCTAAAATAAGCGTCAATAGCCACGCCATGGAATGTGATATTTTGGAGAAACGCGAAAAGACCTAATTTGCTGTTCATTTGCATGTCATATTTTCCGATTTCAAGATATCTGCCATTTTGAGCCAGACATCTAACAGAGGCCTACAAAAATTATTTGTTAGAAATTAATACCATTTAATATTCCGAACAAGTTTTACTTGAAGTTTTTCTTCACTCAACGAGTTGAGCACAATATCAACGCCTTTGCCTTTCGTTACTTTCATGACTTGTTTCTCAAAACTTGTGTCACGGGAATTGCAAATATATTTGTCCTCAATATTAAACTTTTTCTTAATAAACTCTCGCTTCTCTTTATTTCCGACCGAAACAAATATTTTGCAATTAAGACTTTTGCAAATAAAAATCGCTGCCTGACCGACACCACCAGCGCCTGAATGTATTAAAACTGATTCTCCTTCTCGTAGACGACCTCTAGATATAAGTGAGTAATACGCTGTGCTGTAAACAACTGGAATAGTTGCCGCATCTTCCAGAGACCATTCGTCCGGAATATTCCAGAGATAGTCTTTAAACGTAACCAATGTGGTGGCGATACCTTTGAACGGAACCATTCCCATCACTCTCTGTCCAGTATCGCTTCTACGCCCTGAAAATTCATGGCCAAGAATGCAATCGAAAATCGATAACTCAGGTCCGGCTTGTATTCTTCCCGATGCTAGCATTACATCCTTATTTCGAAATTTTAAAAAATTAGCCAAAAATATCAAAATTAAATTAAAAATAGTTTGCTTACTTTGAAATTAAGCGCAGAATTGTATACATAGCATAACACTTCTCTACTATCAGGTTTTTCAACAAAAGCCTTGTGATTTCCCTCAAACCACCTAAAACTGGACATATCTCCGGACGTCGCTTGATTAAGATACGCGTGTTCTGTTTCCACAGTCTCACTGTCTTTTGGCAGAGTTATGTGCCTAAATGTTCCCCATTTCCCATCTTTATATACATTCATAGCTAAATCAAGTTTTTGTAAATCGATGTATGGTTTACGAGTAAAATCAAAATCATGAGGTAAAGTGTTGTCGTAATCATATATGCATCTTATATGTTGTCCTCCTGGTTCTGAACGAAGGCATAATGCGAGACCAAGAAT
>JAQIXJ010003550.1:0-12533 GCA_034700185.1 Phthiracarus laevigatus | reverse complement strand
ACAAGAATTTCTGAACATATAAGATCATTTAAATATAATAATAACTTATCAGCTGTAGCTAATCACTCATTAACAAACAATCATGTTATTGATTGGAATCCGAATGTCTTAACTAAAATTTCTCGAAAAAATGAAAGAATAATTTTAGAATCTTTTAATATTAAAACCCATTAATTACGAAATATTAATTTAATGAATACAGAGAATCCTTATGTCCCTGACCAATACTTAACTTTTTTGTAAATCAATCATTATTTTTATTGACAAACTGGCCTTTGTGCCAGTTTTTAGGGTTTAGGTATCAGTTAATATGCAATTAAAAAGTTATATATTAAAAAATGTTTATGTATATGATATTGTATTCTCTTTCTTCCATAAACGATTAAATTGTTTACATAAAGTTATATTAATTTGATTCTTGTTATTTAATGCACAAATGATTCATAACTATAGCAAACGCTAAAAATATTTTATATATATTGCCAATCCATAGCAAAATTAGTTCAATTTTGCTGATGAAAGTGATAGTGTTCACTGCTAAAATATTTATTGGATTAAAGTTAATTATAAACATAAACTTCAATCATTACACATTTTCATAAATGAGCAATAAGTGGATATTAAAATTTGAAGATAAGTTTATTGATGCGGGTATTAATCAAGATCAGTGGTTTTTAGAAAAACATAATAAAGAGGAAAAAAGGTAAAAATTTATTTTTTAACTGACTGTAGAATCAGATATATGGATTTGGACTTTCAATCACTGCAGTACGCCCCGTAACAGTCTGTCCGGGATTTTGAACTTTACTTTAATAAAGGGCTTTTACCAATTTCTTATGTTAATTAAGGGATTTTTAAAATCTTATGTTTATAATTGGATTTTCAGGTCATATTGGGCTAAAGAGGCCAATAACTGGCCACGAAATAGGTCAAAAATAAATAAAAATAGGCAAATAACAGGTCAAAATAAGGAAAATAAGGCAAAAATGACCGAAATTGGAACGGGAGCTCCTGTTTTTATATCAAAACTGTCAAAATGAGGTGGAAAATAGCCAAAAATCTGAACGGGTTAATCCATATTAATAGTAACATCATGGGTAAATATGACGAAAATAGGGTAAAAATAGCCAAAAATCTGAACGGGAGATACCGATTTCATTATAATTATTTCTTTTATTACCTCATAACTAATTATAAAAATCAAGTAAAAATAGGCAGAATTCTTGGTGGAATCTTCTGAAATTAAAAGAAAAATAATATAAAATAATGGAAGCGAGCGAAAGAAGAGAGCGATCGACAACAAATTTACTGAAACTAACTTTACAAATCAGATATTATGACAGTAACGGCGACCATATAATAACCAAATTCTAAAATAAATGTTACAGAATTGAGACTCAATGTGGTTGAAATTAATGTTAGTTTAGAATACAACAAAACGTTGGCATTTATAACGTTATTGACAATGAATCCAAAACAAAATGGTTCGCAAGAATTGTAGCGGTTTTATAGATTTATTAATGCATGCCAATCAATGGCTTAATCGATATTCGAAGAAAGTTTCGGTCGAAATAAAATATGGCGACAGTTTTTCGGAATTTTACAATTTGAATAGAACTTAATCTGAATATTATGTTTTCACGCTCGAATGGGATCGGAAACGATTGGTTTGAAATATTGATGGTCGAGGTTTGTATAAATTTTTTCTCTTATCAAAGCTAAATGTAGTGTACGATCAAAAACGCCAACCTTTTTATCATGGCTTTTATTTACGTTTAGCATATCAAGTTTCTGATGACATAGGTTTAGAAGATATTAGCGAAAAATTCAAAGAATCAAAGTTTATTATTGATTTTGTTAGGTATTACGAGTGTAATGAAACATATAATACAGAAAATAAAATTAAACAAGTCAGCAGTAAATGTTTCATAATTATAGTTTCAGTATCACTAGTCATTATAATAATAATATTTTATCAATTATTACTTTACTTTAATTTTATATAAAAAAGAAAATAAATCAAATTTTGGAAAGTGAAATAGGAAACAAAAATAGATTATCGTTAAACATTTACGATGACGTAAAAGTAGAATCGGATAACTATCACGAAAAAATAGAAGAAAATCAGTTAAATATTTACGATACTTATGATCAAATAAATCTTTATACTGAAATTTGCGCCTAATAAATTGTATTTTTAATCCATTAATCATATTTATTTCTTATAATTGTTAATTTTTTAATATCGCATCAAATAAACGATTTATGAATACTTTATTTATTTAATTTCTGATATTTTATCTGCGAATTTCGTTTATAAAAAAAATGAAAATGAACAGTCATGATAGTGTCATATAAAAAGAGTTTAACAATAATTATTTCAAGTTTAATGTGCTAAAATACCTGGAAAAAACTTGATAGTAGTATTCTTTCGATATCCCCAATAATTTATTAATATTCAATAGATTGCTATAAATAGTTTTCTTTACTAATATTTGAAAACATTTATCAAAAACTTTTAAAATATTGTATGAGAAAAAGTTATAATTATTGCTTAAAAAAGAAATATTAATTTAAAGCAGCAAGTTTTAAATCTTTTAATGAATTTATTCAAGTTTTAAGCATAATCTGTTGAAGTTGAGATTCTAATTATATTTATTTCCATAGAGATTGTAAATTGTTTGAGTTAAATCAAGAATATTGATGGTTATAAAAATTAAAACTGCATTTATATAAGTTTAAGCATTCAATTATACAGACAAATGTTTGCTAATAGACAGGGTGTCCCAGAATGTGTGGGCCTGAAGGGGTTTACTTACGGAACTTTTAAAATTTTAGAAGGCAGGTCAAACACTCAGATTTAAACGACAATATTTCTGACATCGGCCTACACATCAAAAATATATTGAAATGTTCATTTTCATTTTTTAGGAAGGGGATCAACTTTTTTAATAATTCTTCTACCATTACCACTCTGGGACACACTGCTTATAGATAAAATAAAATCAAACTTCCAATTAATAACAGGTGATAAACGTCGATTAAACGTTCGTTTGATAACAATATAAACGCATAATCTTTATTAGTTTCAACGCTTGTTTTGGTGGAATTTTCCATAATTATCCCTAATTTCACCCAATAGTCATAAACTCCGCTTTCAATCAAAAGCCTGGTTCTATTAAAAACAAAGAAAATTAATTTTATTCGTGACAAAATAAATATTTTGAAAAACTTACACATAATTTATATTGATTTCTAATCTAACATTCGGTTTGAATAAAAACATCGAATAGAAAGCACTTCCGAGACCAGACTTTGATATATGCAATTGTCTAAGTATTTCGGGATTAATACATTTATTTCGCAAAAGTAATTGCAAATTCTGTTTTTGCATTACTACTACATATTTCCTGTAACTCAAATCTTTAATTAATTCCAATGTCAAGTTATTCCAAATATCTGTAATGTGGTCAACAATTTTAATTCTTCCACTAAAGTCGTTGGCCATTTTATCGAAGCTTTTATTACTTGTGACAAAACGACTCGTATACGATCTTTTATTCGTTATAATTTGTAATTTTTTCTCGTCATTATGAAGCTCTTCAAAGCTTTCGTAAAATTTGTTCTTATAATTTCGAGTAAAAAAGCCAAGCAATACACCAGAAAATCCAGACAACAATACGGTGCATGATAACAACCATAATAAAAGGACCATTCTTTGCTGGTAACTATTTACAGTAACAACTAATTTCTTTGGCAATGGTTCCGTTAACAGTAATGAAGAGTAACGCCAAAAATTAATGAAAAAATTTGTATTGCTGTCCAGATAACTAACTAATAACGCAATGTTAAACAATGACATCAGTATTAATAGCCATACAGACGGCTCAAAGCCAGAAATACAATTAAATAGGGGCCAACTGTTAGGCAATGATTTTGATAGAATGTGATCGCCATCCATGGCTCCGATTGGTTGCAAAAGTACTAATGATAAATTGTGCACGTTTCGAATTAAGTAAATGTATGACTGTCTCGCTGGCGTAATGTCAATTACTGCACTTCTATTTGATAAGTTGGCCGAAAGTTCGGCAAATGTTTCATCAACTTTTTCATGTCTTAGTAATCTATGAAACAAGAATTAAACTATTATTTATCGTAAAAAGTAAAGTATAATTATTAAACTGAAAGTGAAAAAACACTAGATAAATCAATTTAAATAGAGTAGCCTTTTATCTTCTGTGATAATAAAAATATAATTGTGAACTGATGCTATATTGTGAAAAGAATGCTTTAACATAGAATTTATTAATTACCTATAATTGTATTTATTCGATACTTCTGCGATTAATTTAATCATTGTTCCGCAGGTTTTTCCGTTGAATAAGAATAGAAACGGATAAATAAGTTTAGTGTAATATAGATACAGGTCGATTGGTTTAATTAGATACTTATCACTATTTGTGATATTTTTGAGGGTTAAGTCAATGCACGTAAAACGGAGGAACATTTCTGAAACAAAATATTAGTATTAAAAAATTACTTATTCCTTATTTATTCCTTATACAAAACTAAAGTTTAATGTATCGCCTTTCTTATTTCTTATAACTTTTATTACTAAGAGTACTATAATATTAAGGGCTCTATTATAGATCGATAATTGCATTAAAATAAATGGGAAAATTTAACTAAACAATACAGATTTTTTATCCAAATAATTCGTACTATAATGATTCAATTTAGACTAGTAAACGGGTACCCGACAAGTTTGTCGGGTCAGGTTCCGAAATTGCTATCGATTTACTAGTCTAATTCAATTCTGTTGATATCACAATTAAATTGACTATCTTTGTGCTAAACTACTTTGATAGGATATTAAGGATTAATTAATACGTTAATGTCATTCATTAAGTCATTAAAAATTTAATTTTACAATATATTCTCCAGTTTTTTAATCCAAATTTTTTTAATTCAAAAATATTTCTTTAAATATTCTATTCGATACTAATTTATATAATATCTCTTATAATATAAATTAAATATTTATTTATGCTATTATAACATTAATGACAATTGAATAATAAATACAAGAATACAATGCAATTCATAAAAAATATTATTTCAATCATTAGATTAATTGAAATATTGGCATTAATAACAAGAATTACCAGTAGTCCATTATTAAAGTGTATAATCTCGTTTTGGTGATGTAAAATAAAATCTAATTTAAATAATATATTAATGACTTTTATATTAAATATAAATTCTTTATTAAGCTTTTCAAAACATAATTGATTTGAAAAAGAGTTATAAAAAAGGGTTGATTAGTTAGAAACATGACAAATATAATTGATATTGTTCTTATAAAAGTGACACAATGAGTTTAAGGATACAATTATTTGACCCGTTCCCCAATGAAATCAAAGGAAAAGTACAGGAAAAATGGTGTTTACAAATTTATAGGACAAATGGTTTTTAAATTTTCTATTAAAATTGAAGAATTTTTGCGAACCACTTATTTTGAATAAATGTTTCAAAAAATTGTATTTGAAATTTTAATAAGGTTAGAGGTGAGAAATTTTACGTTTACAAGTAAAACGAATCGAAGAAATTTAAATTGTTTTAAAGGCCAAAAATTTATTCGTAAATTTTTCTCAATTCGATAAATATTTAAATGGAACAATTTAAAAATTAACAGCATTAAAATTGTAAAATTTAATAAAACCTTTTAACTACAAAATATAAAATTATACCATTATAATTGCAAGATAATACGAACAAAGATTGTAGTTTCTTATAAGAAAAAGAATATATAATAAATAAAACTTTCTTTATAAAACAAAATTAATTTTGATACAATAAAAAATAATTGCCGCGACCATGATTTGAACCTGGGTTATTGCGGCCACAACGCAATGTCCTCACCACTAGACGATCGCGGCTTATATTTATATTTTGTTAACTTCAAATATTTTATATGGCATTAAATTAACGATAATTTTTAGTTTTTTAGATTGAAATTAACAGTGCGTGAATGTAATCGTTTCTTCATTATAAGGTTTTTTGATGTGTTCTGCTTAATATATTGATCTTGTTTGTCTATTATATAACAAGAGTGGAACACACAAATTATGGCATTTTGTCTATTAAACATTTATGATAGGGATACGGATGGGACATGGAATTGTATGAGATCAGGCAATACATCACACGGAAATCACAATAACATAATTGCAAATTTTCAATAAATTGCCAATAAAACATTTTATAGATATGAAATCTTCGGTTTTCATTGTAATTATAAAGACTATAATTTTTAAAATAGAATTGATTATTGGCTTGTTTTATGTAAAAATCTGAAATTATAAGTAAAAATTTCAATTTTATGAAAAATAATATAAACCAATGGGAGCGGGCAAACCGAGAGAGTGAGCGACCATATATTAACTGAAATTAACTTTACAAATTCAGATATTATGACCGTATCGATCTTGTTTTAAAGATTATAAAGATCAAAATTATTTAATTAATATAAATAGTTCCCACATGTTTGGACAGATTAGTCAAATCCATATATCTGACAAATTTACAGTCAGATAATAATTGATCTCTGTCGGACCTGTGGTGGTTGAGACATAATTTTCTCATAATAATCTGACAATGGTCTAACTTCACCCTATCGGGCAAAAGTCGGGCTCTGGTCTAAAGTTTTTAACTATTTGGTAGGCTTAATAAAATATTACAACATAATTTTTTCTAATGAAGATTTAACATGATAATTGGGAATTCTATTGAAATAAAAATGATATTATGTGCAAAAATAGAATCATTACACTAATCTGAGAAATAAAAGTTATTTAAGCAAATTTAACATTTTAATTACAAAAATTGAATCACAAATTAAATTTTCAGTGTTTTAATTTTATACTACTATATGTTTGCAATTTGCGAAAACATCTACATATTAATGCATTAATATAGCAATGCATTCAATTAATCGCAGTATTTATCAATTCAGTACAATGCTTTGAAGATATAAACAGTATTTTGAAAAATTATATTGTGCCGTGAAAATGTAGATAAATTACATAAATTTTGACACAGTTTTGTGCACACTAAAACTTTAATTTTTTTATATAAAAACATTCATTTGTTTGAAATTAAACAATTGAGTTGTTTTGTAAACGTGTGGTATTACTGTTGTCTATGTTAAAAAAACAGTTTTAAAATTTTTAATATCGTTTTATTAAAAACTAAAAGCAAGTATAATTTAACATATTTTGTGAAATAATAACTTTATTTTAAACTTTATTAATAGATATTAATTTATTATTGATATTTTTTATGAAGTTCAATGCTTTTAACTTTAAATTCTAATAAATTATTAATTATGTGAACAAATTTATGAAATTATTTATTATCCAATTTTGAAACTCAAACAAATAAACGTTTCATCACTTATGCCATACAGAAATGGGTAGAATTGTTACACGCTAACTCATAGGTTACGCGCATTACAACAATTTTCAACTTATATCATAACATTTTTTAATGTTTTTATTATTAATTAATTCAACTTTTGTTTTTCTATATGTTTGTATTGGGTTTAACCCATAATAGTTAGTTCGTAAAATTACTTGTTAGCGAACGGTGGCAGACCAAATTGTAACAAACATTACTTTTAAATAAATAATTCGTTTTAATTGATTTGATTTAATTATACTGTTTAGTATAAATAGATTATATTGTTTGGTATAAACTAAAGTTATTGTTTATTAAAACCAAAGTTATTTGTTTATTGTAATTAAGTTAATTTGTTTACAATCAACACATTTATTCCGGAATAGAAACAATTGATTTTGTTTAGTAAATACACGTCGGCACATCGAGCACTACGAAGATTTCGGTTGTGATCGATTGGGATCAGCTTAATTGCACGTATCTTAACATCGCTCACTTCAGAATGTCGAACTATATGGATCACAATAGTTTTGGTTACACGAGACGGTATCCAATGAGCAGTCGATTTGGACCATTTAGAAGTAAATGGACGAGCGATTCTATGTGTTGGCATCAAAAGCTATGGGAGCACGAGAACAAAATTCTCAAACTGCGTCACTTTATGCATTGTATGCAACATCCGAATGAAGAGGCCTTGTGTTCGTGTTGCGTCCATCAGTTGAAAGCTGGCAGCGATATTGAAATGCTTGAGTGCGGACACATTTATCATCGTTTATGTCTTAAGGAATTGATTTCACTTATGGATGTTATGAAAGAGGAAGTTTTGTGCACTGGTTGTGCTCAGAAAGTTGAACCGAAACTATTAGAATCGTTTAAAATCAAACTTGGAATTCAGCAAATACTAAACACTGGCACAACTGATATGGAAGACATACGTATTTAGTATTCAAATTAAATAAAATTTTGATTGATTAATAATTTAAAAGATCTTTTTAAAATTATAACATAATTAAACATTTATTCTTTTCGATCTATGATTATAGAAAATTGTAATTTTATTTGAATATACTGTAATGAAATGAAAATAAAATAATTTATTTATTATAATATTGTTTCCCATTTATTTCAAAAGAGCTTAAAAATAAGTATAATTTATACATTGTTTACAATTAATATAAGATTCTAAACATTTTTGTATGTAAAATTAGTGTAGGCATCTATTTTGTGCCAGAACTATTATAACATTTTCTGTAATTTTTAATTTAATCTGACAGCTTATTAAACTTTTATCTCTCATTGAACTTTTAAACTATTGGGTGCAGTGGAGAGAATTTAGGTTTTGGTGCCTTTAACCAAAATAACAACATTAGACTATTGTAGCTATTATAACCTAATAAAAATTTATTTAAATATTGCAAAAATCTGATCTTTGTTGTCGAAACTATTCTTTATCTTGAAGTGAGAACATTTTTTACGATAACTGACAAACATTTTTTAAAAAATTACAAAAGTCGAAAACTTAAATAACAGTTTCGATTTATTTTTTACAATATAATATTAAGCATTTAATTATTAAAATCATAACAAAAGTTTTACATTTGTTTAGATAGTCATAGTACAAATCATGTATTTAATTATTCGTGCAAACTTAAATAGCGGATTAAAATTAACAATAATATCTAACAATCAGTTAGTAATATTGAATTATTTGTTCATTAAAATTGGTAACATATTAAAACTAAATTAAATTACAGTTGAAATTAAAAACTAAAATATACTCTACCACCACACTGATTATAAGGTAGATTAGAATTAAAATTAAAATACTGCGCAATTGATTAATTTACGTATTATTTTTGGCATTGAAAGCTTAACCGTCAAATAGCTTACTAAGCCATATATGGCGAACAATAATTGTATTTATTGAGGGTATTAATTATCTCATTTAATGTTAGCTCGTTAATAATTGCATTGTTACTGCCATTCAATCCGAATTGATTGAACTTTTCGAGCTGTCTCTTTCCGTTTTCAGTTGAATTATAATTTGGCGGTAATGGCAATGGTTTGCAAGTTTGGTTGCCGCTACCGCTTCCAACATCCGGTAGTAAGGAATTCAAAGCATTGAATTGATTGGTGGCAAAAATCGGAAAAAGTTTTTCAAACTCTTTAATCGGCAACGCGTTTCTTAATCGTTCGAAAGCAGCTGGAAGTTTGGGCTTTACATCAGCGAAAAGGTTGTTAATAGTTTCGATAGTCTGATCAGAAATGTAACAAAAGTCGCCAAAACCGAAAGTCCATGCTTCTGCATGTGTGGTGGTGTTGTAGCCGAGCAGTGTATCGGTTTCCATATACGTGTCAACCCATTTGCCTTCGTATTCGTACGGAGGATCACGTCGAGAGAAGGGACTCGATTTAGTGGGCACTAAATTGGCGTCGTCTTCCAGATACCAATTCATTAACTGTACAGATAACGCGTACACGTGGAATAAATGAAATAATGGCCTGTAGATGGCAAAAAAAATTTCTGCAACACACGCTCACACAAATGTTATAAAGTATTATCGTATTAATACGTTTTTAATTTTACTGTCAATGAATTTAACAAATCACTAACACTTTAGAATAATGCATTAGTGGGGATATTTCTCATCTTTATATTCCAGAATATGGATCAATTGAATTATAAGGATCATTATCGGTTTGGTATGTTCGTAATAAGAAATTTAGTTTCACATTTTTTAACAAATTTTAGGTAAAAATAAAAATTATTTTGTCTAATAATTTTATCACAAATACCCAAAAATGTTTTAGCAAATTTATCAGTTTTGACAGACAAATTTAAATTCTTTTAGTCAAACAAAATATTTTAGGCAAAACTCATCGAATTTCTCTGACAATTTTTTTGACAAGGAATTTTTTTTGGATCTCTAGTTAATTTAAAAACGAATAAAAACCCATCAAAATAATAGAAAATCAACAAATAATTGAGTGTGTAACACATCAAATTTTCGCAAAAAAGTTAAAATATTTTAATAATAATTACTCGTTAGTAGCGTAAGGTATAGACATATCGCCATTATAACCTCCGATATTCAAATGTTTTTTAAAGTGTTCGACACCAAAAAATCCGCCAAAAGGACCATTACTGGCTTTGGTGATCTGCAACGCAGATGTTAGCAATTCCGGCGATTCCCACGCCGGTATAGTGCCATCACTATTCCATTGGCGTCTAATGCAATGCGGAATTGGATATTTAACCGTTTGATTTTTGAATGGTCCGTCCGGTATGCAGTAATCGTTGGACGCGTTTCCCGCGTGACCGAAATAGTCCCATATTATACTTTTGTGCGGTGCGGCGAAATCAAGAGTCGTGTCCTGGAATTTGTGCAATTTGTAAAAATTAAATAAACCCCAATTTTATCTATTCATACCCAATACGGCATAACCACTGTGGGATTAATTTTTTCGATCTGTTGCTGCAAATCATTTAGAAACTTGTTATGGAACGGTACAGTCTCGGAAGTAAAGTGAACGAACGGCCAATAACCGCCGTGATAGTACGATATTTTATCGATGGCGCCATTTTGGTATAGCTTTTTAAATGCGTCGATAAACTGTAACCGCTCGTCGTGTGATAAGCATTTAAAGTCGCGTATAACTTTCAGTGACTTACACGCTGGTTTTTGTGGCTTAATATCCGCTCCGTTGATGTAACGGGTTTGCAGATATACTCTGGCGGTCTCCAACTCTTTTTCGGTGAATCGTGAACGATGTACGCATAATCTGTGGATTAACGCTTCATGGTTTTTGTCGTAGTCTTGTCTAAAAACTTTTTTTCAGTAAAATGAAATTAAAGTTTTTTAAAAACAGATTAAATTTAGTTTTTAAATGAAAACAAGTAAAATTATAATTAAAGAATAGTAAATTAATTTTTTTATCTAAATTAATTGTTTGATAAGTAAGCATAATTCATTAGCTTATACTTGTAGTATTTTGTAAAACTATTTTTCTATACTAATTTTTAATAGCTTTCAAATAAAGTGTCAATTATTATTTGTTACAGACAGAGCAAGAAAGTAAATGAGAGAATTAGAGGATGAAAAGAATATATATGAAAAAGATTTGATAATCATTATTTAATTTACTCACTTTCGATATTATCTATATAATAAGGATCTTCAGTAATGTTTAAATTATTTTGTGCGCAACAAAGTAAGGCTAAAATAGCAATGACTAAAAATCGTAGCACAAACATTTTAAGAACTATTCACGATTTAATTAATTGAAAATCAATTTCTTTCTGAATTATTAAACAATAAACTTAATGCTTTTATATTATTTCTGGTTTGTGTAAGCATCCAATAAAAATAGCTTTTGATGTTTACGGAATATTACGGATTGATTAACTTTCTTAACTCCATATGAATTTTAAATGTTATACTAATATCATTAAAATGATTCATTTTCTACTTTACTTCATTAAATAATAGAATGACTAATTTGGATTAATAATATCTCTAAATGATTAATTGTCAGCATCTTATCTTTAGAAATGACGCTTGTTAGTTTAGAGTTAAAATAGTTCGAGACGTAATACTCGTATCTGTGATTCAAAGTTACATTGTATTACACAATTTAGATGTAATTGCTTATATCTAAAATAAATATTGACCTGATTTGCATTATACTGCTATTTTAATTATTAGAAAAATTAAATATTAAATGAATCGCATAAATACACAATCTAGGTTTCATGGAGTTTTAATTTATCCAGGATAGGTTTTTCCATTGATATATCAATTCAATCAAAACTTTTGTCTATTATTTAGCCAGAGTTTTGTGATTAGATTTAATTCGCAAAATATCAAACCAGGTGTAAGCTTGATATTGTAGTTACGTATTTAATATTTTCTTTCAAGAGAAAACATATGTTTCCCTAAATGTTGCAATCAACTTAATTGATCTACAAAATCAATATAAATCATTTGGGGATAATGGTATTAAGCGATCTAAATTTAATTTTTAGCAAATTATTATTGTTATTTTTAATTCAAACAATAATCTGTGTGTTTAAT
>JAQIXJ010003549.1:0-12533 GCA_034700185.1 Phthiracarus laevigatus | reverse complement strand
TATTGCGCTATGAAGGTTAAGTGTGAAATGCAATAATAAAACAAAATATCAGAAATTAAAATTATTTAAACGAGAATATCAATAATATAAACGGGCATAATAATGTTATTTCCCTGCGAAGCGGGTTTCTAACTAGTTATATATTATTCGCTTCATCTCTCTCTCTCTCTCTCTCTCTCTCTCTCTCTCTCTCTCTCTCTCTCTCTCTATTTCTCTCTCTCTCTCTCTCATCAATTATTTAACCCGTTATATTGTTACATGTTAACCTGTAACTATTATTATGTTTAATTTTGTTTATTTTACCTTTTATATATTGTTGAATATAACACTTATTTCTTGTGCTAAATAATTTTTTAGATATTGTTAGTTATAAAATTAAAACAAAATTCTTGGGGGGGGGGGTAACCCCCTCCAGCCCTCCTCTGGGACACCCTGGTAATATTTGTTTGAATGCTTTTTTAATATGCTGTCAATTAATAGTATGTTAATCGGAGGTTTGTTCATGAATGTCAAACTGGTGACAATAGGAGATAATAGACTATTTATTATATGGCTTTGCAAAATTCATATATATGAATTTGGGTATTCTATCTGTTTGCATGTCCATACGTCCGTCTCTGGTGTGCGCCTTTATATTTATAAAAGGGATTTTGTTAATTAAGGAATTTAATGAACTCTTGTTTACATATATATATGTTAATAAAGGGGTTTTCATATCAATATAGTGAATAAATGCGTCAAGACCATAAAATTGTCAAAATAGGCATAAAAAGAGACAAAAATGGCCAAATGGTTAAAAACCTAGATTAATAATGTCAAAATTCGGGTTAAAATGGCAATATATAATTCAAAACTTAATTAGCATTTGCCGCTTATGGAGGTATTATATTATAGAATACGGATTACTGTGGCATAAACCATTTTGTAGACTGTAGAACTTATTGCGGAAATTTCTATAAAAATAACTTAAAATAATGGTTGGTATCGAACGAAGTGTGCGAACAACTATATCAAATATACTAATTGAAACTAACTTTACAGTCAGATATTATAACCGTATCGATCTTGTATAACATAGTTTCAGTTTGTGAAATGAGTTTATCAATTGTTTATCAAATAACAACGCCCTTTCTATGAGAGGCTAAAATTTATACGCCTAATACGATAAAAAATTCAAATTGTTTTATAACGGAGCGAATAATATCATAAATTGTGAAAAATAGAGTAAGCTTATTGCTATTTGAATGGTTTGCCTGTGAGAGTATTTATTTTACATTTTGCTTTCGTTAGAAATTTCGCTTGTATTTTACATTTACATTCAATGTAAAGTAAGTCATAAAAAGTACAGTTTATAAAAAACGATACAACAAAGTTTTACAACATTGTTTAAATCCATTAACTTCATTATTTGCACTATTGTGCACATAATCATATCTGGTATGATATGCTATCAAATACTTGAAAATATTTTAGATAAAATACTTACCTTATTTATATTATAACACTATCCACAGCAATATCATATTAAATAACCAGAATGTTCTAAAATCATAAATTCAAAGGGTATGTTATTTAAAAAAGTTTAACTAATTTTATAAGAGACCTAAGCTTATTCTTAACTAATTTTTCCAATATGTTTTAGTTAGGGGGTCAGAGTTCCTTGTATTGCCTTTTGGGACAAACAGATCGTAGCGCATGACTAAATCGTAAAACTATTACTAAAAAATTATTAAATGTGTAAAACATACATTAGAAAAATATAAACCGACAATAAACTGTTAACAATGCCTGGTTATGACCGAAATAGATTTAGAGAACTGAGAAGAGAAGAAGAGGACGAATTCACGTGTGGGATATGTCATGACATATTCAAAAAACCTGTTATCGTTCCGTGTTGTCGACAAACCTATTGCGAAGATTGTATCCATGAGTGGCTCACTGAAAACAAAACATGTCCCAACGATAGAAGCAATTTAGATCGAAATAGCCTCACACAACCACCTGTTATTATTCTCAATTTATTGGCGAAATTGAAAATCCAGTGCGACTACGCATCGGATGGTTGCGATACTGTTTGTCTATTGGATCGTTTGTCACATCATTTGACGCAAGAATGCCAGTATAATCCTGAGAGAAAGTGTCAAAGTTGTGGTGCTTTGAAGGATGATAATGAACAGATTCGCATAATCAAATCGCTTGAATATTTGGTCAACGAAAAGGATAGGCAGTTACTTGAACTTAATGGTAGATTAGCGCAAACCGATGAGACAAAGTGCTTAAAAGTTTCTTGTATTGTGCTCGAATCGAAATTAAAACAGAAAATTGAGAACGAAAATAGATTGGAGAATATAATAAAAAGCGAGCTTTTGGACACTATTCGAATAATTGAGGTTAAAAATTCTTCACTGGCGAGACAGCTTCGCTTAACCGAGGATGATATGATAAGAGTTGAGATGCAAGTTAGTCTATATAAATATAGTCTTTACGCAGCATTATCCCCTTATGGAGTACATCGTGAGTCACTATGAAGGGTGGGAATAAGCTCGGTAAATATCCCCTAGCAACATGTCGCTTGAAAATTGAATTTACCCAATAAGTTACATAACAATAAAAAAAATTGGTATGTAATCATGTGTCAAATTTTCTTTATTTTTTCTTGACTGTAAAATTCACAAATTAGGAATTTGTTATTCTTTCTGTCCTCCTTTATATTAATTATGTGATTGTCTTCTTTATATTAATAAAGGGATTCTAACAATTTCTTATATTAATTAAGGTAATTTAGTTCAAAATAGACATTTATTTACTCAAGTAGTTTATTAATATTGTCACAATAACCATAAAAAGGTTAAAAATTGTCCCCAAACCTTAGATAAAATAAGGTTTAGAAAGGTCAAAACTTCTCTAGTATTGCCTTTTATTACTGAATAAATTTATTTTATATTTCCAAAATATTTTTTATTTGGGCAAAATTAAGCAAAAATAACTAGAATAGAATTTTAACTTTTATCGACATCTGCCGTTCATTACTGTCGTAGATTATTCAACACGGCCTACTATCGAGCATGTTTCGTTATTTAATGGTCATGAAAAAATTCTATAAACAAAGTTTATAAATACAACAGAAATTTATTAAATAATAGGACAATATAAGGATTGGAAGCGAACGATGTAATAGAGCGATCATATTCTGAATGAATTTAAGAGTAAAATGTTTTTAAGTTCATTAGTATTATTACGTAACAAAACAAAAGCACTTATTAAGCTGCGAAAACCATCTTGTCAATTACAACTGTAGACGGAAGCCTAGTTAATGCCTATTATCATAATTCAGTTTATACCACACTTGAGTATACTATGAGTTGTGCTTAGATGTATGAGATATCCTAGGTTTATGCTCAATAGTTGCAGAATAGTATTACGATTTACAGTTTTTTCCGACCGAGTAATAATGAGCCGAAAAAAATAAATATTCTATGCTGTATATTCTTCTACAATTTGAGTTTTAAATAGATAATTTAAGTAACATTTAATGAAAGAATATTATTACAATGTTAATTTTAATCCGTTATATCTTTGCCAGTGTTCAGATGTGATATAACTTATGATAATTATATGTTTATATGCTGTATTGTTTGAAAATTAAACTTTAATCATGATTTTATAACAGTTTAAGGTACAATTAATATTTAAATACTGGTAGCAATAATTATAACTAATTATTTCTCTTACAGTGTTTCGAAAAGCAAGAATTGATAGATGAACTGCAGACTAAACTAACACTGGCTAACAGTGAGTTAAATAAAAATCGTGCTATACTGTATTCGAGAGAAATGTTCAAACCCAAGTTAGAAAATGATTTTATTCCCTGGAAAATGGAAGAATCTGAGATAAGGTGCGAAAAACTGAAGTGCGTTATGGATATCGCGCAACAGGAAAAGATCGACACTAATAACGAGAAAACAAAACTCGAAGTCGAATTGCAAATAACAAAAGATAGTATGGCTGAGACTAAAAACAAAGCTGATGAGGCCAGGCTTAAAGCCTCCGCTGAGCTCAAAGCGAAGGACAAACTAATGAGAAAACATATCGCCGAAATAAATATGTCTTACAGGTCAATAAATGATGTACTAATTCAGGCTAAGCAGCATGCGAACGCCGATATTACCATATTTGCTAACGAAATGGTACAAGAGATGAAAGATTACGCTAACTCTCACGCGTCTAAATCGTTAAAGCTCTGCAACGATATTAAGTCATTTGCATTGTCGATTAGTGATGCGTTTGATGAGAAGTATGGCCATAAGTGGCAATGTTTTGTCGGCGAGGATATAATTCAGAAGCCTTCCAAATACATTTATGCGCAAAATACTTATTTGTGGTTCGCCATCGGTAGTATGAACATTGTTTTATTTAAGGTAAAATATATTACAAATTTGTGGATATTGCGAATTTAGTATACCTGAAGTATTTGATAAATCTAAGATTATAAGATTAGATTTTCAATTTCATACATTCGACATTATCTTAAGTAATTATTGGCTATGTTTTTAATTTTTCTAGAGTTTATGAATTTGATCATTAACGTCCGTATGTTCATACTTTAGCATTTCAAAATTATTCAAATGATTTCTCCTATTTCTTATTACTAAAAGGATTTGGGTTTATGCAGTTTTAGTTTATAAAATAATATTTATGACGCCTTTGTAAGCATTCACTTTAGAATAGTGCGCTCTAAATGAAAGTCATTATTTATTTTTCTCAATATTGTAACTATTACTGCAATTTGAATACGAGTTTAACATATTAACACATAGTTTTAAATTATTTGAAGCGTTGACTTATAATTAAAATATAATTTAGATTATTAACGTTACTACCATTAATGTTCCATCAATTAAAAAATTTAAATACTGCATTATATTTAAATCGTTTAATTTTTGATAGTTGGGCCACGCAAGCGTGTCGTTTTAATTGGAAAAATTTGAAAAATTGCATAATCGAGCTTATCGAAACTGAAAGAAATTTATTGTGATGTTGTAAAAGTTCTATGAATGCAATGTTAATGTTTTGTAAACAAAAAATGTTTTAAAAGTAATATACTCTTTTAATAAGTTTGTTTATATCTAATATATTTTATTTCTTAATCTGATATTTTTGCCCGTGTTGTACAACAATAAGTTAACTGAAATTTTTTTCATCCAAAAGTTTTATCTATGTTATTAAATAAATCATATTTAAATCACACTTTCTTACACTCTCCCTCTCTCCTCTCCCGATTTTTCGCTTACTCCCTTTCTCTCCCTATTTTTCTCCCAAGAAATTCTCAAAATATTAATTCAACAAACTAAAAAATTCAAAATCACAACTTATGGGAAAAATTTTTTATCTGACTGAAAATTCGTAAGATATATTTGCTCACTTTTATTTTTAAAGGGAGTTTGATATCTATCCAAATACAGAGCTTCTCAAATATTTCTGATGCTATTAAATGTATTTTATAGAAAGAAATGACAAAAAAAGTAATGATCATGGCAAGGATTTTCCTGGTAAATCCCGATTTTTTGCTTCTATTTAATAACCGGGAGAAAAATAAATTAAAGTCTATTAATTATAACAATCTAATTAAAAGTAGTTTTATTTTCCCGGTTTTTCCCTGTTTTGGTAGGTTTGAGAAAAAGTCCAGGATTTGTACGTTATTTCGGAAAAGTTCCCGTTATGGGTACATTTAAACAATAAATTTCTAAATATAAAACAAAAGGCTTCTTAAGTACTTCTTAAATTAATCTAAAATAGGAGAATATGGCGTTTATTGTTATATTTCTTGAAATATAGTTTCAAAAGTATCACATTTCTAACGATGAACGCTTAATTAAGACATTATTTTACAAGTTTTTGGTTAGTTTAATAATTATTTTGTGAGCAATAAGTAAAAGTACATATTAAAAATGTTTCATAATATTCAATTGGAATTTTTTTGGAAATCAATATTTTTTCATCGCAATAAAAATAAAGTTCAGTTCCCGCTTTTTGTCCATTTTTGTTCCCGGTTCCCTCCCGTTTTGACCAGTTTTTAGTCCCGGAAAATCCTTGCCCTACTAATGATTAGGAAAATAATTCACTAAACTGGCTTTAAATATGTTTAAAATTGTCAATTGCCGCCTAAATAGTTAAAAAAACGCAAAATACCCTAAATTACGCAAAATATGCCAAATATTGGGTTCAAAAGTGAGTACATATGGCGTAATTTTGTTGAGAAAATATCATATTTCTGGATCAAAATAAAAAATAACGAAGAAATGGCCAAAATAGGCTAAATTAGGAAAAAATTACTATTAATAAGAATAGAAATTTAGTGGTTTTTGCTGTTATTTTAGTAAAACTGCGACTAACAGACTAAAAATCTAAAAACTAACAATAATCCAACCAATTAGGTAAACATAGGCAATAATGACAATATTTGATTATTAATTAAATAGGCATTTATCTCATAAGTCTTTAAAAGTAGTTAAAAAAGAAGTACTTTTGCAAAAATGTCAATAACTAAAGTGGCATAAACCCCTAATAAGCTATAAAGATATTTATTTTTGATTTCATCCGATTTTAACATAATGTTTAATTTATAACTGAAAATATAAAATAATTGGAGCGACCATAAACTATCTAAAATTTAAACAGCAAAGTCAGATATTACGACCGTATCGTGTTTGTTTTATAATGATTTTTTGTACGATGGCAGAAAAATTGTCGCTTTAATCCGTGTAGTTTGACACCCACTAAAATCTTGAATTCCGACGGATAATATTCCCCAAACCGATAAGCTCTGGCTCACACTATTTAAGCTTACAATGGCAAATAGTTTTGGAATTTATTGGTACTCGATTTGTTATAGAGATTGGATAGAGTTGGAAAGATTGTTGAATTATGCGTACTTTTATTATAAAATCATTTTTTAGAAAGTTCTTATTGCTTAATTGGGAGAATTTTTAAGATTTATTTTGGAGTTACATATAGGATTCGCGTTTAGTTGGAGTAAATGCCTTCATTCTTTTAATAAATGTGCTTTAGATATTTCTTTAGTATTTTAATGACTACTTGGTGCCGACTTCTAAACGGAATTTCAATAAACTAGCTGTGTCGACCTCTATTCTGTCTTTAAATAAACGAAGTTTCGTTCTCTACATAGAACTTGAATAAATTTGTTGTTTCGACCTCAATTAGGTATTTGAATAGATAAGACGTGTCGACCTCTATTTAATATTTTAATAAATTAGTTGTGTCGGTTTCTATTCTAAATCTTAGTTAATAAGTGGTGTCGACCTTGATTCGTTCTAATAATTAATGTGGTGTCGACCTCTAATTATTCTTTTAATAAATGTGGTATCAATCTCTATTTATTTTTTAGCTCAATTTTTTGAAAAGAGAACGAGCTTATGGATTTGACAATGTCTGTACGTCTTTCTGTCCGTCCGTCTAGGTGTCCGCAGACTTATATTTAATGTAGGTCTCTCAGATTTAGAAGTTTCTATGTCCACTTTTATATAACAAAAAGGTTCTCGTTATAATAACTGATTACAACTTGTTCACAATCAGTAATAAAATCTTTGGCAAATATACGCCTAGTAGGCAGTTGCGTTATAGATCCAACCTTAATGGTTCTTTTGCTAATACTACCGATATGCGTCCGGTCAGAATCAAACACAGTTTCCCATTGTGTTCATGCATAATGACTTGACCATATTCGATACTAACATCTTTGACAGACATCCGTCTAGTAAGAAGTGGAGTTATTTGTCCAACCTGGAGTGTTTTTAGGCTGATACTACCAATATGCGCACTGTCAGATCAAAACACATACCGCATTAAGATCATGGATAATGACTTGACCATAATGTAAGCTAACATATTTGCCAGATATCCGTCTAGTAACACTTTATAGGATAAACACATCTAGTATCGGATAACACTATACTATATTGAGGAATTTCATAGCGTATAACAATATCATCACCGAATATTTTCTCACTTGGTACATTAACAACTTATAATTTTTGAAAATTTATCTCTAATAGGTTAAGGATTAACAATATTCGAATAGATTTAAATTGAATGATACCCTCTTGTGAATTCCGCAGAATATTAAGGCTCAATATTATCAGTATCTAATGAATATGCATTACTGCAATTAAGCTCAGATTTTAGGCGTATCAGTGTATCTTCATAAAAAGATGGGAAGAACTCGTTCTTTTTTACTCATGTTGTATTCAATTGATGGCGTATCAATACTGTAAACCTTAATCTTTTTTTAATTAACTGTTAAATATAGCAATAAGTTGTTTTTTGGATCCATTAAGCTCCTCCGAATTATAGCACATATCATTAGATGGATTTTGAAAATTATTTAATTCATCAACTTTTTAACAATATTTTAGTTCTTAGCGGAGTTTTAAAATTCACTATTGTTTTGAGGAATTTACAAAATAAACATTACTTTGTAGAGTTATTAGATTTATTATTTGTTCCATTTTGATATAATAAATGTACTCCACAACATGAAAATCTTAATTCGTCATAGTAGGTTCGGTTTATTAATATTTTCTCAAGTTTAACAACAAAGATGACAATAAGTGAAATAACTCTGAAAAACATTTTAAATAATAGATTGCATATGTCTATTTATAGATTTTTAACTAAAAATAAAATAAAGTTTATAAAAAAAACATGCAAATTTGAAAGATTTGATTAGAATAAAAATTTAATCCAAGATTATTAAAACTGTTTTTTATAAATTGTACTCTCATTTTTCTTCGCTTTGCTCTAAGCCATTTAATCATTCTTCATGTTGAATATCTGACAGTTACTTTTTTTGGATTCGGCATAATATAGCCTAATGAACTAGTCAAAATGACAATCTGACGGACTGACAGACTTACTGATGAACATAGTCAAATAAGAAAACAAGCTTTATAATTTTCTAACTAGTTCAATGAGAATATAAACAAATTAATGCGTTATACGGGCATAACGTATATGCGGGTATAATATAATAGGGACATATTTCCACGCGAAGCTGGTGTCTAACGAGTAAATTTCTGATTCACATAACTAATGTACATAACTGTTCGATTAAAAAATACTGATAACATAGTGAGCGAATTACTATTTATTCTTGTTTCTACTCTTAAATCTAAACATACATGCATTCATAAAACGAGTATCAACATATCTAGACTTGACATACATTTAAAATATTATTTAGATAATTACTATCAGCTACTGTTAATAATTCATGCTAATATTTTTTATATGAAATAAATAAAAACACAAGAAAATATATATATGATAAGTCCTGAAGCAAGTGATACGCGAATGTGATGATCAAATGCTACCGCTTTAGGGATGCATAACCGAAACCAAGCAATGACGAGGTTTAACTGTATTTATGAGTGATGGCTGTTATTTCCTGAACCACTTAACCGATAATTACCAAATTTGCACTGAATTAGGAACCAAACTACATAAACACGTGTAACAAATATGGACTATACACAATAACAACAAGTGGATATAAACTAAGTTTAAAGATATTTACCGCACTATTCGAACGCGGCTTTTATCGCCGAATCCCTTTTATCGGGAATTAAATAATAAAAATGCTTGTATCGCATTAATTAAATATAAATAAACACTTTTATCGTGTAAGAAATCTTTTATTAAAAAAATACAAATTAAGCCTTAAAGGCTTTCGACTGATTGAGTCGCCGACAAAGAAACGAATGATTCAAAATCATTCACAAAAATTATAAATTGAAAAACAACAAATGATTACTCATTAGAAAACCCACACAAAAACTTATTAATCATTAATATAAATGTAAATTATTCGCAAAGAAAACCTTTAAACTATTAATATGTAATTTTGAATTATTTTTTGGCTGTTGTTTGCGTGAAATCCTTGGTTCGCGATAACATATATATATTAAAGTCATTTTATTAATTTTTGTCATTTGATAGCTGGACTTCTCAGATGTAAAGTGCAAAAAAACATCAAAACCGAATGGGTTAGCGACGAAGTCCATGAGAATATAATCAGCATGACGTGCGAATCACTGAGCAAAGTGTTTGCAAATTATTTCGCGTTATCTCAACATTTAATAAAACGAATGTACGAAAAATGTTTATTAGAATATAATGCAGTAAAAACCATACAATTATAAGATAATCAAAAGCTAAAATACATGATTTAATCTTCAATTGTTGTAATTCAGAGTTATTAAAAGCAATAATTAAAAAAGGTTTTTATGTGCAAAATAAACGAAAGTTATGAATAACCAAATAAATTACATATTAATTTTAGTATAATTTCTAAGATTTAAGGATCGCGTTTTCAGCACAAAAGAATGGTCGCGACGCACAACCACGTAAAGGGTGAGGAGTGCTAATATAAATTAATGGAGTACTGCTTTCCAGTAATTTTAAATTAAGATTAAATAAAAATCACAAAGCTCCAACAATTCTAGAGTGAAGATCTCAGTATGTCTTGTGCTATTATAACAATAAATGAAAGTAAAGTATACTACTAGCATGTTTAAATACAAATTAACGCATCAATGCAGGGATTTAAAGGTGAACATTGCATTCATCAACATATTGTTGTAGCTTTAATAGCTCTGCTAAAAAACCTAATCCTAAAGTTCATAAAAATATATATTTAATTTTAAAATACTATTACCCGTTCGAATATTATTATTATTATGTTATATGCTTTGTCCGTTATATATTTTTCCCAATTTCTCACGCAATACAACAATGTTATCAAATTGTTAATGCATTTTTTGATATTGTTAGAAAATCACAGTAAAATTAAGTACTTTAGCAAAACGCGGTTTAATTACAATGTTTCGGACAGAGAGAGAGAGAGAGAGAGACAGAGAGAGAAAGAGAGAGAGAGAGAGAGAGAGAAACGAAAAAGTATTTTTTATATTATTAATTAAGATTTATGATATTGAAAATATATGGTTTGTTAACATACAATTCATGCAGAATGCACACTAATATTAGCGATTTAGTGTAAGTACAGTATAGTCATCTCAGGGTGTCCCAAAGTGTGTCTGCCTGTTGGTGGTTACTTTCGGACTTTTCAAATTATTAAGGGGCTAAAAGTAAACGAGAATTCTTCTGACATTAGCCAAAAAAAACATTAAAAATACATTGAATTGTTCATTTTTAGTTTTTAGGTAGATGTGCCAACTTTTAGAGAATTCTTGGGATGCCTTGAGAATTCTTGTTACCCTGGGTTAGCTATGTCCCCTGAGACACAATGGTCAACATTAAATATGGCATTTTATGATTAATGTTTTTTAGTCTAATTTTGGAATTTATGGCTTAGACCTTATAGTTTCGACATCTATTTGTATTGTATCGACCTCAATTTGCATAGTTTTGACATCTATTTGCATAGTTTTGATATCTATTTGTATAGTTTCGACCTCTATTTGTATAGTTTCGACCTCTGTTTGTATAGTTTCGACCTCTCTTTGCATAGTTTTGATCTCTATTTGTATAGTTTCGACCTCTATTTGTATAGTTTCGACCTCTATTTGTATAGTTTCGACCTCTATTTGCACAGTATTGATCTCTATTTGTATAGTTTCGACCTCTATTTGTAGTTTCGACCTCTATTCGTATAGTTTTGACCTCTAATTGTATTGTATCGACCTCTTTTTGCATAGTTTTGACCTCTATTTGCATAGTTTTGATCTTTATTTGTATAGTTTCGACCTCTATTTGTATTGTTTCGACATATATTTGTATTGAATCGACCTCTATTTGTCTAGTTTTGACCTCTATTTGCATAGTTTAGATCTCTATTTGTATTGTTTCGACCTATATTTGTATAGTTCTGACCTCTATTTGTATTGTTCTGACCTCTATTTGTCTAGTTCTAACCCCTATTTGTATAGTTTTGACCTCCATTTGTATAGTTCTAACCCCTATTTGTATAGATTTAACCTTTA
This sequence comes from Phthiracarus laevigatus, assembly GCA_034700185.1. Lineage (NCBI taxonomy): Eukaryota > Metazoa > Arthropoda > Arachnida > Sarcoptiformes > Phthiracaridae > Phthiracarus > Phthiracarus laevigatus. The sequence goes on along the minus strand of JAQIXJ010003549.1, from coordinate 516 downwards.
TTTGTAATGTTTCGATCTCTAAAAAAATTTTCTCTTACGCACCAGTTAATGTTTTTTTATTTAGTTTAATGACTATATTTTTCTCCAAAACCTGTTTCAATAAACTGTCGTTCACAAGTATCTGCGAGTACTTAATATCTTTATCGAGTTCTTGTGCGTCTAAACACCACAATTGTTTTTCACTTAACGCTTCCGAACAATTCGGTTGATTTTCGGTAGTAAAAAATCGTTCAAATAGATTGGCAGCGTTTTTGCATTTTGAATCAATTAAATTTGTGTTTTCGTATCTATTTTTAAAAATTAGTTAAAATTCCTTTTATTAGTTTAAAGAATTTTAAAATTTCGCTCACTTTTCATAATGGGATAATAATCTCGGGTCGATATGCAATAGTTGTCCCATTACTTTCGCCAAACATTTCAATTCATTAGCTATTTTCGGTGCATAGCTTTTTGTCGTTTCATTTACTACATGTTCAGTTGAGAGGTTAAAGTCACTAATCTTAACAAACCTGACAC
>JAQIXJ010003548.1:0-12537 GCA_034700185.1 Phthiracarus laevigatus | reverse complement strand
ATATTTTTAAACAATATTTTTAAGTTTTATTAAAAACTTTATCCAACAATACGGGCCATTTAATATACAACAACCGATTATTTACATAAAAATGTGATTTGTTTGCAATACAGAAAGTGAGTTTACTTATTATGGATGTTTTGAATGTGTTTTGTGGAAAACAGATTATTCGTGACTCATAAAAAATTAGCCTCAATTAAAATTAATTTAAATAATAATTTTAGAAACAAAAATCGATTTATTGATAATAATGTATAAAATAACATATATTCAACATGTTTTAAAAAAATTATATTTAATTTTGTCTCCATTCGCGTTGATGACCATTTTTATTCGCTTTGGCAAACTTTTGATGAAATTTTTAGTGTATTAGGACTAAGCTCGCCCATTTTTTTTAATTTTCAGCTTGCAATTTGCAGAATTGAAACTTTCTGATCTTTCTAAATGATTTTTCATTATCCCCAGTTATTTTATATAGGGTTTAAATCCAGGGAACATACTGGCCACTACATAGCGGAAATTTTATTATCGACAAACCACTTTTTAGTTTGTTTTGACGTATGACACGACGAATTATCTTGTTGTACGTCCAGCCGCTGGGACAAAGCTCATTAATGGCGACTAAGATCCTCGTTAAATAAGTCGCAATATTTAGAAGAATATAAAGATCCGTTAACAATATAAAAAGTAGTCGTGCCGCGCAAACTTAAAACTCCCCAAACCACACTGCCCATGTTTTGGTACAATTTTTGTTGGATTCGCTTTGTCCAGACTTTATTAGTGTTTCTGTACAGTTGAAAATAGCTTACATCTGTAAAAACTGTATGTAGAAACATAATATTTGTGTGTTGGACAGCCCATTTGACGCAATTAAAGTTGTGATTGGCCGTTAAAAATGGTAGTTTCGGCACTTTGCTGTCTATTTGTTCATTTTTAAATAACTGGTAATTGTGTCATGGCTAATCAATTGACTTCCAGATGAATGTACGATTGTTGTAACCCTTTTCGCCGAACAATTTGAGTAACACGTTAGAATTCGAACTATTTTATTGTGATCAACCTTTTTCTGTACTAATCACGGAATAACCACGTTTTCAATCGTATGAATTACCCTCTTTTAAAGTTTTTAAAAGCAGGTTAGCTTGAGCTCTAGACATGCCACTCAATTCCATGAGCTCTTTACTGACACATACCTCGGTAGATGTGATATTTTAGAATTTCCCAAGGCTTAGGGTTCATCACAACACAATTTATTTCACTCTTAACAAAAAGTAAAACAAAAACAATGCTTCAACATTATACTCGATAAATAGCTATGCATATAAGCGTTATTTATGCGAAAAATCTATCGATATATCTATCGTGGTTTAAAAGTTTTGACTACTTTAGTAAAATATAGTATAGGCTCATTTCAGGCTTACGTACTATACAGGAGTGAACTGAGTTTATACGAGTTTTGCAGGCATATATTTGAGATATAGTATACACCATTATTTTTATTTAATGTTTTCTTTTAAATATACAGTATGGCTTGAAATTTATAAATGACATGAACTTTGTTGATGGATTATCACATTGGGTGAAATAGAATTATTTTGTAAAGCTTAAGAACAAATTAAGTGTAAAAAAATGTTTGGCTTGTTTAACGGGTCCATCAACTGTTCTCAGGTTTATTGTTATTATATGAACAAATAATTTATCTTCAAAACGCTTTAATGATATTTAAAGTACAAATACTAAAATTATGTATTCATCATGTGGCACATTGTTCAATACAAATAATAAAAGATTAATGATCAAACATAAAAAGGATAATTAATAAAAAACTGCTGATATTATAATCGGGTTGATTATATTTTAAAAACTGCATAATACAAAATACAAAAAGAAGTGATGAAACGGAGCATCAGGTCTCCAAAATAAGGGTTGTTATATTTCAAAAAGTAGTAACCACCCTATCTGTATAAAAGCCAGAACACGATAGCACTCTTCAGTTAGTTTTACCATCTGCTAACTCATTACTGTTTCTTTTATTATCTCTAAATTATTTTACTTTTATCTTTAATATCTTTAAATAAATATTTTATTCAGTATTTTAAAATCAAAATCTTAATTATTTCTAACTCATACAAATCTAAAATCTCTAAAAACTCTCATTTTGGACTCGATTTGAACTTCGTTGACCTAAGGCTTGCCAACAGGCACCCGAAAAACTAATTTTGGAAACGATTCAATTCTAGCAAAAATCTCTCAGCCTTACAATACACCGATTACTAATAACTCCAGAAAACATTTTATTAAAGATCAGTGATAAGGAAACTTTTAATGATTTTTAATATTACAGAAGCATAGTTTACAGTTAGAATTACAAATTAAAAAATAATCAATTTAGTTATTCCATTTAATGATTTACATATAATGTAATATGTGGTTACAATAGAATTTATGACTGTCATTGAGTGTTACTGACGAAGTAAATTGTTTGTCAGTGAAATGAGAATTTTACTGACAAAGAGTAAAACCTAATTTTGTAAGTTTGAAATTCTTTAAATCATAACTTTGTACTCATACCAGCGTTTATTTGCCTCATATATTAAAATTTAATTCAGAAATGGTGTCCACGACTCAAACAATGAAAATGCAATTCAGATGAGGAAAAGTTGGATCGAAAATATCAATAGCAGAATAGCGATATTTTCTTACATTTTTAAATACATCAGATAAATGATTTGAAATTCTATATACAAATTATACGGTATACAGTGCATACTTTTAGCAACGCATACGCTACAAACTATCTAACAAAATACTGATTTTTATTAAAACCAAATAAAATTTTTATCCCTTATCCTTCCCTAATATTTGCCAAAAATAATCATCTGAATCCAGTAAGATGTCTATTTATGAATAATTAGGGGTAGTTAAAATTTGAATAATGACTCAGATGTTGTCCAAAACAATTTTAGAAATTGATAAATATGGAAATAATGTAAAGTTTAATGTTCGAAAGTCACACAAATAAAGCGAACTGAATAAACATAATGTCACTATAAATTGTTTGCAAATATGTGTTTAAGCTTTATTGTGATTTATTAAACTCAGATTTTTCATTTTAACTTTAACTACTTTTTCTTTCGTAGAGTAATAAATGTTTGTATTAACTTACGACTTAAATAGATTTGTTCGAATTTTATAATTTATTGCTACATTTATTGTTATTATTTGATAAACGAGTTGTATTCTTATGGTTAGTATTTTAAAAATGTATATAAACTAAGTTAAAAAAATTTTATTATATTCTTTCAAAGTTAAAACGATTTTAAAAAGTTTAATGAAAGGAGCAATGATTACTTGCGTTGTTGGTTAAACTTACGCATATGACGTAATGTTAAAACTAGTATTTTAACAAAGTAATATAACTTTTAGCCAAAAGTATTAAAATAGACATTAATTATATAAATTAAAAGTATATCTGAAAATCAGTTTGCGTGAAAAGTTGAAAATTAATTATGACGCGATAATAAACGAAATGTGGATGTGAATGACCTTTAAACAGATAAGGGTTTAATAGAATAATGCGTGATACGTATAACGTATACAAATGTAATGTGGATGTATAATGTGGATCGTAATGATGCGTATGATGGATGTGATGCGTCGCCAGCATCACTACACTCACTGCACTCACTACACATCAGTTCGCATCCATTGAGTTACGTTCACATCACATTAGATCGCATTGTCGTGTGTTCTCGTCAATTCAAAGGGTGGTATCTTCAAGTATTACATCCCACTAATGCTAATATTTGCTGCTCATTGCCATTCATTAGCATAAAACAACATTTATGTCTGTCATGGCCGTACATAATATAAAAAACTGGATAAAAGATCTCACTATATCTAACAATATTTTTGCTTATATTAATAATATTCAATAACAATATGTTCTCAAATCTACTTGTTTTTAATGTTATGATGTATTTGTTTAGTCATATGTGTTAACTGATAGTTGGCATTGGTTCGCGTAAAACAATATAACTTATTAGTCCCGAACAGAAATATAAATTAATATATTTCTACAAACTACTTAAAACCACTATTATTAATCAAATGGTTAAAGAGAAACCAAATTCTACACGAACTTACGATCAAGAAGGTATGTGACAATCGATTTATTATTTAATTGATTATGATTAGCAACGCTGTTATTAAACGGTAGGATTTCGAAAAAGAGCAGCGTGTCTATGTGTACGTGATTCGCAAGAGAAAGAGGTTTTCAAATTCAATTTGCTTTTTCATAATTTTTGCCTCTAAAACACTTTATAAAAAACACAAACATAGATACTACTGGTCACTAGTAGTAGAGCTTCCGATAAATGGATCGTTCCAGGTCTAAACATTTACAATCAAAATATTAAATATATTTACCTATATTTTTATATTATTTTAATTATTAAACAGGTGGTGGTCTTGAGCCGAACGAAGATCCCAGCACTGCGGCAATTCGAGAAACTATCGAAGAAGCGGGTGTGAAGGGAATTATAACGCGATGTCTAGGAATTTTCGAGGTTTTTAAATATTATGCGATTATTCATTTTTATTTTTGCGTGCATTTCATTATTTGGTAGAATATTAACGTTATAAGAATAATTAACAGCTTAAATAAAAATAATATTTCGATATGCCATTATTAAAAAGAATTTAGAGAGAAGACACAGAACTTCAGTGTATATATTACAAGTAACCGAAGAACTCGATGAATGGGAAGATTCTCAAAGTAAATTGATTTCGAAAAATAATGAATTTTGCCAATTTTCTAATTAAATCGTTACATAAATAGGCAGAAAAAGGAGTTGGTTTACAATAGAAGAGGCGCTGAACGTTTTGGCCACACATAAACCGATTCAATGCACATATGTTGAGCTACTTATTAAAAATGACAAAGTGCTGTCATAGCATATTATATTAAGATATCGATCATGTTTTTATGGATCTTGGGTTTATTCATACGTTCCTGTTAATCATCAATAAAAAAATTTTATGGATAGTGTGATGTTCTGTACAGTATATACCATACATAAAAGTCTTACATACATGTGGCACAGTCTTATATGGCATATAACGTACCATTAAATTATATGCCACAAAACGCATTTATATTAAATATTATAATAAAAGTTGATGTTTTAGGTCAACTTAGCGGTAAACCCTCGAAATGATTCCATAAAATAATCTCAAATTGTGAAAATTTAAAGCTGTTTTTATCTTTAACCTCAAAGTTTTTATCACATTTTAATTTATGATCTGGTCATACCTTATGCCTAACTGTATACGGAATTGTTATCAATTATTGTTTAATTGTTATTTTTAAATAATATTTGACTACGTTTTAGTGTGATTTTAAATGCTCTCTATATTTGTTACTTTAGATTTTAAACGCCAATTCTGTATTCAATTAGCGTAAGGAGTTTTTCTCTCGAAAATTTAGCCCATTTTTACTCATAATTATTAAGTCATTATTCATTTTTAAATGAAGATTTCTTTAATTATTGTATTATTATTGAGAGCTTATTACAACACAAATTATTATTATGTTTTATTAATTAATAATTACTATAAACGCAATATATATTATAAGAAATATAAATATATCGATAATTGGAAAACTTTTTAATAAAATCGAAATAAAAACTTATTATAGAAACTCAAACATTATTTGACAACAAGACAAATATTGTTAAATTCAGATATAATTCTGTTTATGGTTTCTCATTATAAATATTGGCTCAAATTTGTAAGATTTTTAAAAATCTGTTCAACTCTTTATTTCCATAAATTTTAAAATTGTATAAAATGTTTAAAATAATGTTTACTTTTTTTTTGATTAACGAATCTCTATATGACACGAATGTGATGAAAGTTTTTGCGCATAAAACCAATAAATCATGGCTTATAAATTTTTTTTGCATTAAAAAATTGTTGATAACTTTTATGGCATTAATTTGTGGAAATTAATTTTTATAGAATAAATATAGTTTTATCAAGTATTTATGATGTTCAAAGATCTATCATATTAATGATATTTTATAATTATTTCAAACACGCTTTCATATAAAACTTGAGCTTATGGATTTGACAACACGTCCAACTGTCTAACATTGTCAATGTCACAATGCGTTAATAATGGAGATTTCATTAGCGATTAGTTGTCGGTAGAGTATCGGATCTTGAATCTAGATGCCTTTCAGGCATGAGAAGTTAGGATGTGTTTGTGTTGTAATGTCAGCTCTTAAGTTTCAAGACCTTAACCCAAGTTTTCGTTACTGCTACAACTATTGCGATTATCTACTTCTGATCTCACTTAACTTTTTAGCTTAATCTATGAGCTAAAGATTTAATGGCATCTAGAAAGTAAGCTTTGATTCAGTAAGTTACGAAATTTAATTGCCATCAATGAAATAAGTTGACCAACTTTTAATTTTTTTAATTTAATTAAAAATTAAATTAGTGTCTGATAAAATTTCAATTTTTAAGTAAAGTTGTAAAGCATCAACTAAGTCAATGCCTCTAATATCTGGTATTGATTTAAAACTTTTATTTAGACAAAAATAATTACACAATATCACAATATCCAATTAATTATGTTAAAATTTTGCTAAGGCCTAACGATGCCAATCGCTGATCGTAAGATCCGCGCATTGTACGATCAATGCGTAATGTATTGTTTATAACGCGATACGTTAGAGCTTGAGCTAAGCTAAGATGGATTCGGGAATGTGGGGCGATGTGGGGTGGATAACATTGTTTTGATTTATGCAAATATTATCGTAGGTGTCTAGAATACATAATTAGTTTAATTGTTGGGATCAGAAATGGATTTTTGTTTTCCACTTTTGCCGGAAACTAGCATTAAAAAACTGAATGGCGTTACATCACATACATATAACAAAATGTTTATTTTGTTTCTAAAGTTGCATGTGAAAATTGGAAACAAAAATCCATGTATGGTTGGGATCAAAGTTTTTCACAATAATTAATACAAACAAATCTGTTTCTAATGTGTACATTTGTTGCATATTTTATTACTGAACTGTAATTTTATATTTAATAAAAATAATGTGAAACTTTCAATATTTCTATGAAATTTTGGTGAAACATTCAAAAATTTTATAGTTAAAATTTAACTTATTATTGGAAATATTCAAATAATTTTCCATTTTGAAGTTTGTGTTGGTTTTACAGGCTTAAGTCAATCATAATTTTAAAATATTATTTTTGTTGGTCTAACAGCAGTTCCATAATGTACTCGTTCTGTTTCGGGAACTACTCGAACGGTAGTTTTAAAACAGGCCCCATTCCGATAACTATACGAGCTCGTTTTGAAACTACTCGTTTGCTTCCATTAACTATACGTACAAACGAGTTAACTAATGCATGAACTAATGAATGGTATGGTAAGCGAAGTGACAATTTGGATCGCGTCAACTCTTTTTTGCGTGCAGTTCGTATAGTTATCTGAATGTGATCTGTTTTCAAACTTTCGTTCGATTAGTTAACGGAGCAGTACGAGTACATTATGGAACTTCTGTATTTAGGTTGCAATAGGTTCAATACCCCGAAATGATAATTTGAGCATAGATAACGCCGTGGAAATTTTCTAATTTTTTTGTCATATATCTATTTTTATTTCAGTATTCAAAATTTTTCAATTTGTAATTTTAATATCGAGGTCTAGCTCTTAATGGGCAGGTTCTAAATATGGAGAACTAGCTCTTTATAGGGTAGGTTCTTAATGTTCAGTATATGCTCTTAAATTGTTGGTCTTAATAAGATTTAAGCGATTTATGCATGTTTTTTTCTAATATAAAACAATTATATTAAATCAATTCCAAATTTAGCTGTTTTACATTTTATTTTTATTTCATAAATGGATGGTCATAAGGGGTTTAAATATTGTTGTTGGATTGATCTAGGAAAGTCCTATCCGATTATACCCTACTTAGTATTGTGGGGGTAAACCCATAATATTCGAAAAACCAAAAAATCCAATTTTCGATTTGTAGCCGAACCCTCTATTTTCCTGACATGATATTGTTATTGATGGACTTCACTGACCACAAGGAATCCAAAAATATAAATTTTATTGATTTTGGCCCAGCACCGTAATCTTAAGCCTTGCTCTTGTTTCGATTTATTTACAGAAATCATTATCAATTTAAATTTGAGTTCATATGTCGAAAATATTTATACTAAAACATCATATGAATTTTTTTTGTCACATTATACCCATGTTTATAATTATTCATAGAAGCTATTTTTTTGTAAATTAAGACATTGATAATGATTGCTGTAAAACATTCGAAACAATCGAGTGTCTGGCTCTGCTACAGTTAAGTTCACTGCAAATGTGAATAATTTTTTTGTAAAATAATTTAATTTTTTAAATAATACCCACTTCTTTAAAATTTTGTTAAATTTGTAAAAATTAAAGTCTAAATAGCTGGTTAAACCATAATTTAGCTTTTAATTAAAACAAATAATGTACAAAATGGGTTTTCTACCAAACAAGAATAGTAGTTTATAGCTAACTCACTTTTAGGCAATTAAATTCTATATTTTCGAAATTTAGTTAAAGTTTGTTAAGTTCAATTTTTATTTTTCATTCAAATTAACACCAGTGTATGTCCAAATATAATTCAGCTGCAAATACCTGGACAAACATATGTATGCTTAAGCTCGTGAACTTTGCTGCAAGAAAGTGGGCTAAAAAGTCTTCTGAATTAATTAATAAATTATGTGTTAAAGTCCAAAAAAATAATTTCTAAAAAGTAAATTAATATAATAAAATATAATAATTTTTTCTAATTTTAATTTTTAAACGTTCAAAAAATGAATGTTAATTTTAGCAGAAGTACTGTACATTCCTTGCACTGTGAACATCTAAGTTTTTAATTGTTATACAGCACTTTTAAGATTAGAACTCATTCGAACTCAAAGTTCATATTACATTAGTTTGATTAGCTTTAAATTAAATTTGTATTCATTATTGTGTTTGCTTTAAATCCATCGGTATATAATTTATTTCTAACTTACATATATACATGTCTATATTTGATTCTCATTTAATAAATAGTTAAACATTTTGAAACGATAGTTAAATATATTTATATATGCATTAAACTTTATGAAAGGGAAGAGTGTCGAAACAGGTTGGCGTTAAACATTTTGCAAACATCATTAAACTGTATGATTTTTACTGTATTATACATTCATACGTTATAATATTAACATCAAAATTCCAATCAATTTATATATCAGATTTCAATTTTAATCACTGATAAACTATTCAACAAAAATACCGTACAGTAATTCTAAATCGTAATGAAATGTTTAAAACTGAAGTTCAAAGTTTTTCAGATTTGTAAATCAATCGTAAATTATAGTTGATTTTGTAACAAATCGTATCATAATTTAATTTTAAATCGAATATAGAATTCAATATTAAATAACAGTAACTGCACTGACGAATGCTATGGATTAAGCTAACAGTATGTGGTTGTTTAGAAACCTAAGATTAAGAGATAAAAAGTTACCAGACATACGCTTAAATTTATAACAATCATAATAAATAACGCTATAGCTATTATTTATTCACGATATGTCTTCCGGCGAAAAAATCATAATATAGTAAAATACTGAACATTATTTTCCGATATATATATATTTAAATTGAACTGATTTTGTATAATTGTGATTCATATGCGTGTAAACTTTAGGAGTGCGTTGCCTTTACATATATACTTATTATAGACAGTTATGTTGTAAGTAAATTTTAACGGTAGCATACAAAATAGTGAAACATTATAACTGTGATTACACTGTGAATTGTTTACCGTTGATAAATCATTGTCATATTTACATTAAACAAGATTCGGATATTTTTCTCCAAAATTTTTTATTTACTTTAGCGAAACATATAGAATTTCGCGTATCGGTTCGTAAGTACAAGAAAAAGAAAAATGTTGTAGTTTTTTATAATGGTTGTCATGACAGTAAATGACAAGTACTGTACAGCACATTAATCAATAAATGTTTTGATTTCTTTTCAAAATTTAAACTAAATTTTGTTTTCAGCTAATCTATGCGCCAAACATATATTAGCGAAAATTTCATCAAATAAACCAAAAAGAATTTTTGTATTGAAAAATTGCGATTTGCCAGAAATACTGTAGTTTGATATATGATTTAATTAGTCGTAGCACTGTATTTGCGTGAAACGATACGCGGAAATGTTTTTCTTTGCCTATGCTTACGCTTTATATGGTTTTAATTATCGTTTTAATAATAGCCAAAACTAACATCGATTTGTGCGTTCGTTCACACGTGTCTATGATTTACTCATTTTTAGACGTATTCGAAACCAATAATCGTTCGATAAATAAAACTAGATGTCAATTTGGATATTAATGAAATCGTATGTATACTAGTTTTTCCCATTCATAGTAATATAATGGATATTAATGGAGTGTAGAACTGTTTTAGAACTGAACGGTTTAACGTAACACCATATATCATAATCGCTTATTTTTGAAGTTTAACTATTGTTAGCTTCAATTTACCAAATTATTATTATGTATATGTATTTATCGCAGATATGGATTAACAGTTCTTGAGTTCCCAATCATATATAATGATTTCATATAAAATAGATTGGATTGAAAGTGAGCAGATGTGATGTGATTTGATGTTTAGACAAATCATTATACAGTAGAGTGCAGTTAATAACCGCTGTTTGTTTAAGTACTAATCTTTTACATATTTTACTAAATTTCATTAATCAATAGAGTTTCATAAGTAAATCAATATTTAATCAATAACTTTGACGTATAACTTAAAGCATAAATGTTATATTGTTAAGTCGAAAATTTCGATTAAAAATTATTTCAAACTATTGATCTCAATATAATCACAGATTTAATCGACGCACGATTAGTCACTCAACTATTTTATATGGATATTGATTTACCAAAATCAAGGCAAACATCACGAAAGAAAAAACCAAATGAAAAGAACAGGGAAAAAGATTACGACGAGATAGTAGACGATGGAGATTACGCAGAAATAACCGATGATGGAGATTATTCAACTGTGGCCGCAAAAAATTACGAACTAAACCGTTCGCAAATCACTTTGGACGACATATTAGGAGAGGGACAGTTCGGTGATGTCTACAGGGGATCATACGTGACCAAAGAGCAGCAAACGGTCGCCGTTGCCGTCAAAACGTGTAAAGTTGAAAGTGAGGGCTGTATGGGTGACAAGTTTCTGGAAGAGGCGTACGTAATGCAACAGTTCGATCATCCGCACATTATTAAGCTGATCGGTCTCTGCTCCGAGTCTCCCATTTGGATTGTCATGGAGTTAGCGAAGTACGGAGAAATGAGGTCTTACTTGCAATCGAACAAACATCGGCTCGATTTGTCCAATTTAATACTTTACGCATATCAGCTCAGCACTGCGTTATCCTATTTGGAGAGTAAAAAATTCGTGCACAGAGATATAGCTGCGCGTAATGTACTGGTTTCGTCCCGTGATTGCGTGAAATTGGCTGATTTTGGGTTATCGCGATCGGTTGAGGAACGATGTTATTACGAGGCGAGTAAAGGAAAGTTACCGATAAAATGGATGGCACCCGAAAGTATTAATTTTCGCCGATTTACTACCGCATCAGACGTGTGGATGTTTGCGGTTTGTTTGTGGGAGATATTAATGCTGGGAACGAAACCGTTTCAAGGCGTCAAAAATAATGACGTGATCGGCAAAATAGAAAATGGGGAACGATTGCCGCTGCCGTCGAAATGTCCGCCGAGATTATATAGTTTAATGTGTCAATGTTGGTGTTATGACGCCGCCAAACGACCCACTTTTAAAGATATTAAACAATTATTATACGAAGTTTGTTTAGAAGAAAAAACTCAGTACGAAAAGCGTAATAATAGAAGAGATACTCAGTCATCTTGGAGTTCAGGATCGGGTTCAGACGAACCGCCACCCAAACCTCTTAGATATTTATTTGATAATTCCTCCACTTCTTCAATGCCAGCGCCAGTCGAAGCTTATATCGTCGCGAAAAATCCTGAAGTTCTTGCGAAGTTAATGACAGAAAACGCTCACTTAATACCTCATGCGTGGGATTACACGGCACCGGCTTCGCCTTCAAATACATTTACGGTAACAGATGTTGACTCAATAACACCAAAATCAGGCAGAAAAGAAAGCATAACCACGTCAGCCAATGGTACAAATGGTACAAAGGTGACCCTATTTTTAATTGTGCGCTCAAATGCATGCGCTAATAATTGGAATTGTGGTGCTTTTATTTTGGTTTTCTATTATTTTCTGCTTGATTTAAGTTTTTACCATATCATTTGCCATTTTGATTTACAGCAAACTCAGATTGATAACGTTCGCGTTCAGATTGATAACGTCCACTAGTCTTAGAACTGGTTGTCGTTCAGTAATTTAACGTTCGCGTTC